>JBBPKN010000754.1:914-24255 GCA_038089275.1 Pulveroboletus cf. rosaemariae
AAGCAGTAGACAGTTTTTGTGAAATGCCTAAACAGGCACAGAGATCACTAGTAAAAGCTGAAGCAAATTGCAGACCTTTATCTGAAACTATGAAAGTTAGTAGACCATGTCTACATCATATGTGATCCCTAAATAATTTAGCTAAGTTAGAAAAAGAAGTTTTAGAAGATAAACAAGGAATGTGTTATAGTTCACATTTTTCAATTTTCAATCATGTGACTTTATCTTATCTTTCCACGTGGTTATCTAATCTTTTATCTTATCAGGTCATGTGACGGGTCACATGACTGGTCTAGACCCAGGGCATAGGATTAGCCTCATGCCTTACACCTGTTCTTAATTTCTGTTATTCTTCCATTTCAGAAGCATTGCTTTTTTTCAGCCATTGGCTATTCTCATGATGTCTTCTTTTCTTTTTGATGGTGCCTCAGGGTCTGTGGGAATATTCCCATCAGGGTCTTGGTCCATGCACCATTCTGTATAGTATAAATACTGTAGCCTTAGCATATCTCAATCCTCAGTCTTGAGCACTTGTATCTCTAGTACAGTGGTCTCACTAGGGGCTCCTATATCATTCTGCTTTACTCTCATCACACTGACATTGACATCATTAAGCCCTTGATTAGGGTTACCACTCATTGCTGATCACATCAAAATCACAAACTATAACACTTGCTCAAGACTACTTCTACTAGTCAAGGGTACATACCACACAATGTCATTTACATGAAAAAAGAATATTCATGGGGACATGAAGAACAGCTGAAGGAGTTCATTTTTGAGGCAGTACTTGAGTTTGAGGATGATGAATTTGGTAGACAATCATTTCAGCACAGATTTGACAACTTTGACAGATAGACTAGGAAAGACTTTGTGGAGAAAAGAGGCAGAGACAGGAAGGTTGCTGTAACAGATAGGCTTTGCTTGCTTTGTCCTTCCTCATCACTAAAAACTGTATCCCAACTCCCAAAGACTTTAGTTCAAGTTGTTAAACTTTGACCCATATGCCAGCTTATCAAATGAACCCAAGTCAATAGAACTTGGTTCAATCCTATCACAACAACTGAATGTCCCAGACCCAGTCCCTCAACCAAGGTACACACCCACACCATACTCCAGGCCCCAGCACCCCTCCTGGCATTCAATCCCTACTATAAGTGGGATGAATTCAACTTCAGAGATTGGAGACTTGATTTAACTACTGGCAGAAGAGTTTACCAGGATGGGAGATACAAGGAAGATAGCAGATCCTGGGAAATGGGGGTGGTGAGAAGAAAAAGTGGAGGAAGTGGTTTGTTTCATTACAGATATGGGTGAACAAACAAAGATGGAAAAGCAACAAGGAGTTAATAGCAGTGGTGTTGTCAAGATTAGAAGGTAGAGTGGAAGAATTTGCCCAGCTAACATTGGAAAGATATTGAGATGCAGAGGAAGAGTATAGGTTGGCTGCAGATGGAAGCAGGGAGAAGTTGGGGTTAGTGGCTTGGCCAGATTTTGAAGGAATTGCAGTGAAGCTCTGCAATTTGTTATAATGCACTTTTTCATTTTTACTCTTTTTGGACTTATCTTCTTACCATTGCAACTCTTCACATTGTCATATCACATGACCCTTTCACATCTTTCACACCTTTCACTTCTTCACCTTTTCACTCTTTCACCTTTCACATCTTCACATGGCACAAGTCTAGAGCAATCTAGACTCTAATGTCATACCTCATGTTTAACACATGTATTTCTAGATCCCCACTCCTTTATTGCTATTGGGTGGCTTACTGTACATTACTTTAGGGCCAGTACCATTTACATGGTCTGTGCACATACTGTAGCAATATATAAGGAGGTTGGCTCAAGCCTGGGTTTTCCCAGTCTTGTGCACTTGAACCTTCCAGTTCTTGTTCTTCCTTGGCTCTTATCTTTTCACTACTATTGCCTAGTTCAGAGCCACTAGTCCAAAAGCTCTACTTAGGATCAAATCAGACAGCACATACCAAGTTTAGGTGTTAGGATTAGTCAACACATCCAAGGTTGCATTTCACAATTACTTTCACATTGATGAGCTTACTCACAAGTTGCTTAAAAAATTAGAAGGGCTTTGGCACACATCATCAATTAATGAATACCTCCAGGATTTTGAGGTCCTTCAAAGAAAATCTGATATCAGCAACAATCATGCAATGAAGTTGATGTGAGAACAAATTCAATACAGGATTTACTAGCAAGCCTGTATGCAAGGAATCAAGGAAGATTATATTCTCTTTGTGGAACAGTGTCATGGTATAGGACAATCATTTGAAAGGATGCAAATAGAAAGGCCAGCCCCCTGTTTCACTCCCAGATATCAAGCTCCATGATATCCCCCTTCTAATCAATACTGATCTCCTTATATTCCTCCTTAACTGAATTAACCCTGGTTTACAGCAGTTGGCACTCAACCTGGGCATGGTGCATCCATGGAGATAGATTACCAAGCAGCAATGCAGGTCTGCATTTGTTTCAAATGTGGGAAACCAGGGCACATGATAAAAGATTTCTGTGGGATTTTTAACCCAGCAGCATTACAGCCCTTAAACAATTTTGGCAAGGGTCCCCAGCCTCAGGGACAGTAACAGAGGCAATAAGAAACACAGGCTCAGTACATATAGCCTGTTAGATTTTCAGATTTTTTTCCATCTAATACAAATGGTTGGCAAACAGCAGAACTGGTTGCTATTGGGCTGGTATATAATATGGCAGATGCTGCCAGATTCCAGGAAATACCTGCAGCATCATGGGGTAGTATGGATGAGGCCCAAGCTTATTTCCAGGATGTTTTCAAGACAGAACAGAAACAAAAGGAAGCTGTGGGAAAAGCTTAAGGGACTCTGTTAGATTAGAAACAGAACTTCCAGTATGCACTTTTCTTTCTTCTTGTTCATTTAATGTTTGTACCATGAAATGAAATCTGGTTATTCCTTCTGTAATGGCATCTTGTTCAAGCATGGCCCCAGAAATAGGGTGCTTAATTCCATCTGACAATATTAATGGACATTTATTTGCAATAGAAAGTGAAGAAAGAAAAGATCTAGCCAAACTATTTAACAGAAAAGAACATGATGAACTAGGGGTAAGTGTAAAGATAGATGGAGAAGTCAGAGGGAAAAATGGTTTGAAAATGGAATCCTATGGACTAACCTTTGCAATAGTGGACTCTGGAGCATTGGTGACATTCATAGACCAAAAATTTGTCTAAAAACACAGTTTGTATGAAAAGAATATGCCTAAACCCTTAACAGTGTATAATGTGAATGGAATAGAGGGTAATATTGGGAAAATTGCTCACTACATGATTATTTATATAGCCATAAAAGGAAAAAATGGGAAGTGGCATCAAGAACACATCAATGCCTATGTTTCTTCTTTAGGAACTCTGGATCTTTTAATAGGTTACAATTGGTTTGCAAGGTACAATCTGGAAATTGATTGGGTAAAGAAAACCATTGACTTTCCTAGATGTTCAGCAGATTGTGAAACACATCTGTTGTCATGATGAGTATCAGAAGAAGAACAATCCCAATTGAAAAAGAAGGTATCAAAAGAGTTATGGGAATTTATTCCAGTTTTTTCACAGCATGAATCAGAATGCATGCCTACCTGAAAACCTTGGGATCATGTGGTGGAGTTAAAAGAAAAATTTGTTCCAAAGAAGGATTGTATCATTCCACTTTCAAGTGAAGAAATGAAGGAGGTATGTGAATTTGTTGACAAGGAGATAAAAAAGGATATATTAGATCCTCAAAATCTCTGCAAACTTCCCCCATTTTCTTTATCAGCAAGAAAGATGGTGGGAAAAAAATGATAATTGATTATTGTTATTTGAACAATTATACCATTAAAAACAATTATCCATTATCCTTGATATCAACACTAATTGATAGGTTAAACAGTGCTGACATGTTTACCACCTTAGATCTATGATGGGGATACAACAATATCTGTATGAAAGAAGGTAATGAATGGAAAGGGGTGTTCACAATGCCAATAGGGGCTTTTGAGCCTTTGGTAATGTATTTTGGGATGTGCAACTCCCCAAGTATGTTTCAAGCTATGGTTAATGACATTTTCCATGACATGTGGGAACATGTGATGATCTATATTGATGATATTATGATTTTTACAAAGGACAAGAATCATAACCAACATCCTGAAATTGTTGCAGAAGTTTTAGGTTGTCTTCATGACCATGATCTTTTCCTAAAACCATCAAAGTGTCACTTTGCCCAAGAACAAGTAGATTATTTGGGCATGGTTATATCTAAAAAGAGGGTACAGATGCAACTTAACAAGACAAGCACAGTCCAAAATTGGCCAATTCCAAGAATCATCAAGCAAGTTCAAGTCTTTTTAGGATTAGCAAATTATTATCAAAGATTTATTCCCAACTTTGCTAATATAGCAAGACCCCTTAACTCACTCACAAGAAAAGATGTCAAGTTTGAATGAACATCAGCTTGCATGGCAGCCTTTGTTCATTTGAAAAAAATCCTCACTTCCAAACCACTCTTGTGTTACCCTGACTCATCTAAACCCATTTGCCTTGAAACAGATACTTCAGATATCACCATCAGAGCTGTACTGTCATACCAACAAGAAGATGGTCTCTGGTGACCTGCTGCATATATTTCCCACTCTTTGGACACAGCAGAATTGAATTATCCCATTTATGACAAAGAGGTACTTGCCATTATTTGCACACTTCATGACTGGCAACATTATTTAATTGGCAGAGACTCCTTTGAGATCTGGACAGATCACAAAAATCTGGAGTATTGGAAAAAACTACAGGATCTGTTACCAAGGCAAGCTAGATGGCAAGCTACATTGGCAGAGTTCAATTTCAAGATATGTTACAAACCAGGTCCCACTAATGAATAAGCAGATGCTCTATCCAGAAGACAAGACCATTTTGAAAATAAACTAGAACTGAATAAACAAATTGTCATGCTTCCTCCTTATATTTTTCAACATGTAGTTTCTATTTCTTCTTCTTTCTTTTCTCATGTACAACAAGCATCAGTGGACTTACATCTTCCTTCCAACTGGTGTTATAGTTCAGAAAATCACATTTATTTAAACAAAAGAAAACAAATATTCATTCCTGAAGAATTACAAATAGAAGCTCTTAATCTTTTTTATTCTTCACCTCTGGGTGGTCATGCAGGACAAAACTGTACCAAACAACTCTTATCTTGATATTATTATTGGCCAGGTCTCAATGAAGATGTCGCATCTTTTGTTTCTTATTGTTCAACATGCACTATATTCAAGGGATCTAAAGCCATCATTCCAGTTTGTTCTCTTCCTATGGCTTCTTCTCCATGGGAAGATATTTCAGTTGATTTTATTACTGGACTTCCAACATTGAAAGGATTCAATGCTATCATGGTGGTAGTGGATCAGTTTTCAAAGAAAACAGTTTTCATTCCATGTTCTTTTTCTTTTTCTTCTCTTTATGTTGCAGAATTATTTAGAGACCATGTCTGGTCTAGGCATGGACTTTCTTCTTCTATCATTTCAGATTGAGGCCCTCAATTCATTTCAGAATTCACAAAGCAGCTTAATGAGATTTTGCAGATCAAGCAAAAAATTTCTACAGCTTATTATCCATGAACAGATCTCCCTCAGTATCAGAAAGGTCAACAAGTACTGTTATCCACAAAGAATCTGACACTTCCCTATCCCTCCAAGAAGTTATCAAAGAAATGAATTGGTCCTTTTATGGTGGTAGAAGTTATTTCTCATGCAATTCAACACAAACTGCCTTCTATAATGTGCATTCATCCTACCATTAACATTTTGCACATTAAACCATATTTACCATCTTTTCGGAGTCAAGACATTGTCACTCCTGATTCTATACTTATTACTGAAGAAGACCATGAAGAATATGAAGTTGATCATATTGTCAACTCTTATATTAAGGGTGGAAAATTGGAATATCTTGTTCACTGAACTGGTTATGGAGAAAACAATCATACCTGGCAAACAAAAGACAATCTTACAAATTCTCCTAATCTAATAGAGGAATTCCACAAGTTACATCCTTCTGCCCCTTGTCATCTTTTCACCATGAACCTTTCTTCATTTCAAGCTCTGTTCAAACCATATGCAAACCATACTGAAGCTGTAGTGTTAGCTGTGTCTTATCTGGAATCCGAGATCTAAAAAGGGGGTAGTGTTATAGTTCACATTTTTCAATTTTCAATCACATGACTTTATCTTATCTTTCCACATGGTTATCTAATCTTTTATCTTATCAGGTCATGTGACAGGTCACATGACTGGTCTAGACCCAGGGCATAGGGTTAGCCTCATGCCTTACACCTGTTCTTAATTTCTGTTATTCTTTCATTTCAGAAGCATTACTCCTTTTTAACCATTGGCTATTCTTATGATGTCTTCTTTTCTTTTTGATGGTGCCTCAGGGTCTGTGGGAATATTCCCATCAGGGTCTTGGTCTGTGCACCATTCTGTATAGTATAAATACTATAGCCTTAGCATATCTCAATTCCCAGTCTTAAGCACTTGTATCTCTAGTACAGTGGTCTTACTAGGGGCTTCTATATCATTCTGCTTTACTTTCATCACACTGACATCAACACTGTTAAGCCCTTGATTAGGGTTACCACTCATCACTGATCACATCAAAATCACAAACCATAACAGAATGAAGACTACTTCTTTTGAAAATCTGTCAACTATTATCAAAATTGCATCAAATCCAGAAAGTCCTGTAATAAAGTTGGTAGAAATATCTTTCCAAGGTTCTAATGGAGTGGGTAAAGGAATAAGTTTGCCTGCTGGTGCTTTTTGCAAACCCTTCATGAGAAAGCACATTTGACAGGACCTAATGTAGGAAAAAGCATCTTTTGCCATATCTAGCCAATAAAAATATATTCTTAGCATATGTAATGTCCTTTGTTGACCTCCATGACCTGCTATAGGAGAGTCATGACAAAGTCTCAATGCTTCCATTCATAATTCTTCTGGAATAAAGATTGTGTTTGTTTTTTGATGAACCAAATAACCTTCATCTGCATTATAACACAACCTGGGTATGTCATCCTTGAGAAGACTAGTGGTTGCTGCAATAACACCTAAAAGAAATGTGTTTAAAAGAAGAGCAGATTGTGCAGGAAGAGGAGTGAAGCAAGAGGGTGGGAGCATGACCACTTGTTGATTAGATTCTTGATGGATAGTGCCATGATTGACATGATGAGAAAGGGCATCAGCTTATCTATTAGAGGTTCCAGGTTTATAAACAATTATAAAGTGATACTTCATAAGAGTTTCCACCCATCATGCTTGATGACCTGAAAGATCCTGTGGCTTCTTTCAATGCTCTAACACTTGATAGTCCATTCAAATTTCAAAATTAAGATAATCAATTAAGAGATGTCACCATTCTTTTAGAGCATGAATGACTGCTAAAAGTTCTTTATCATAAATCAGGTAATTATGCTCCACCAGGGAGAGAAAGTGAAATAAATAGGCTGCTGGTTTCCAGTGGCCATTAACCAAATAAGAAAGAACCACCTCTGTTGCAATATCACTGGTATTCATTTCAATGTGGACAGGTTTAGAAGAGTCAGGATAAACAAGGAAGGGGGCTGTGCTCATGATGTTCTTGAGCATAACAAAAGCCTTCTGTTGAGGAACATCCCATGAAAATGTCTGGTTTTTCCTAGTGAGATCATTAAGAGATCAGGTGATATTGGCAAAACCTTGAATAAAATGGCAATAATAATTAGCAAGGCCAAGGAAAGCTTGAACTTGTTTAAGAGTACATGGAATAGGCCAATCTTGAATGGCTTGAACCTTGTTCATCTGCATCTTCACCCTGTCCTTAGACACTACCATTCCTAAATAATTTACCTTGTCTTGAATGAAATGACATTTGGATGGCTTGAAAAACAGATTGTTGTCCATTAGTTTTTGAAGAACTTGTGAAACTGATGCAGCATGTTCCTGACAAGTCTTTTCTTTTGAAAAAATTATAATATCATTAATATAAATGAGCACAAAAGCCCATAAATCATGGAAGAGATCATTAACCATGATTTGAAATGTGTCAGGGCTATTGCACATTCCAAAATACATTACCAATGGTTCATATGCTCCAATTGGGATGGTAAATGCTCCTTTCCATTTGTCACCTTCTTTTATATGAATGTTGTTATATTCCCAGTGAAGATCTAAGGTAGTAAACAGATCTGCCCCTTTTAAATGATCAATTAAGGTAGAAATGAGGGAAAGGGGGTAATTGTTCTTGACAGTCCAATTATTGAGATAGTGATAATCAATGACCATTTGTTTTCCCCCATCTTTCTTACTGATGAAGAATACTGGGGATGTCTGTGGAGATTTAGAAGGTCTAATATATCCTTTTTTACTCTCCTTGTCAATAAATTCTCTAACTTCTGTTATTTCAGTGTTAGATAAAGAAATAACTTGACCTTTCTTTAGAGTAAAACCATCTTTTAGCTCAACTGCATGATCCCATGGTTTTCTTGTGGGCATGCATTCAAATTGTTTCTGTGAAAAAATCTTTAGAAATTTCCAAAAATTTCTCAGTACTTGTGTTTTTAATTCATCCAATTCTGAGTTAATCTGTTGATTAGCTATTTTAACTGATGAGAAAAAGATTTTCTTGTTTCTCCAGTCAATGGTAGGATTATAATGCTTGAACCAGTCATATTCTATAGTCATATCACAAGTTTCTAGTATTAATACAAGAGCTTCTATTTTTTCTTCATATTGGCAGCTTGTTGTGTCAATGAAACTAATCTGTAATTGAACCTTGAAATGAATACATCCTCCCTTTCTTTCTGTTCCATCTGCATTGATGACAGCAACATCTTGATTCAAAGGAATTTGTATTAGCTTATACTTTTTGACTAACTGTTTGTCAATGAATGTTATAACTGCTCCCATATCTAATAAAGCCATTAGTGTCCCCATTTTTTCCCAACCTTTTCCCTTTACTTGTGTTTCTAGCATAAATTTGTCTTTTCCTTTCAATAGATCAAGGGTTTTCTTTATTTCTGTAAAAGATGAACTGCATATAAATAAAGTGGAAACTTTTTCTTTTTCTTGAGAGAAATTAAGCACTGATTTAAGATCCCCAGCCAAGCTCTTTCAAGACCCCTCTTGGGTTGAAACAACTGTATTCATGGTAGTACAATTAAATAGTGCAGCACCAGAATAAGAAGAAAAACTGAAAGAACTTCTATTATCTTGAACAACAGAAGTTCTTACTCTTTTAAATGTTTTGCTTCATTTGCAAATACACCTTGTCAGTATGCCCTGGCTGTATCTCCATACATATTGTCCTCTGAAACTTCAGTTACTCCAGAGGTGCTTGCCTTTTCTCTTGCAGCTTCCACTGCTAAAGTTCTCATATCTACATAGAGCACCTCATATACATTTGACTGTCCCTGAATCTTTTCAAAATCCCCAAAGATCAATATCTGCCACTAAGGTATGGCCCTATTATTTGTTGCTGGGACACTGGTACCTTGCTGGTAGGGAGGAGTAAAAGGAAGATTTGTCCTACAGTTTTTTGCTATATGCCTTTTTTTATGGCACTTCCAACACTCCTGCCCTGCTGCTATTTGTTGTGCATCTATTTCCATAGGAGTGCCTCTTCCTGGCTGCATGCCTGTGGCTGTAAAATAAGAAGGGGGTTGCCAGGGGGGCCTAGGCCTGAATTGATTACTGGAATTGGTAGGAGAGTAAAAAGAATGCTGAGAAGAAGGAAAATCCCTTGATAATTGGAACCTTAAGGCAGGAGCAGCTCACTCTACTGCCATGCACTCATAGGTGCACCCTATAGTTCTCAGCTGCTCTATTAAACCAAAGTATATTTTCTTTAGTCCTTGTAATACTGCTTGTTGATAGATGCAGTATTGTACTTGGTCCCTGAGTAACTTGGAGGTGTATTTAGTGGTTATTTCTGAGTTATTTCTGAGGATCTTAAATTCCTGAAAATACTCATCAAATTTTCACACATGTCTAAGCCCCTCCAATTTCTTCAGCACTTCATGGGCTAATTCCTCAATATGGAAGTATCTCTTGATAATGTGCACCAATTCTCCCCAATTTGGCCATATATCTTTATTAAAAAAATCTTCCAAGGTTACCTGTGCAAATCCAGCTGCCTTTCCTTCCAATCTGGACAGCACTGCTGCCACCATTACCCTGTCATTTTTCCAGGGTTGTTCTTGGTGCCAGACTCACATCTTGGCCCACCATAACCTCTATTTTTTTCTGTCTTCATCCCATTTCCCTGAGTTAGCAACCTTTCTGCCAACTTTCCCTCTTAACTCTTCTAGCAGATCTTCAATTCCTACTTCTTCAGACATCACAGGCTCTTCCTGTTGCTGCCAAAAAAGTTCTAATATCTCCAGCTTGAAGAGTCTGCTTGACCACCCATGTAATCTTGAACTCTGTGGATTCTGGGTTGAAATTGTTACTGTGGGACAAACATACTCTGGCTCCTGAACATCTGGACTTGATTCTCCTTCCCTCTCCTCCCTGACTCTGTACTCTTCTTCTCCTGAGTATGACACATTTGCTTAAAGGATAGCTGGAGCTCCAGTGGTTCTAAAACTTCTCTTTGGAACTTTGAGTACTGAGGATGGTCTGAGGGAATAAAGCCTATCTGTTGTCACTACCTTGCAATCTCTGGCCTTTTTGGCAGCAAAATCTAATTCCATCTGATAATCAAAATTGTTGAATCTCTTTTGAAAACTTTCTCTTCTTTCTTCTTCTTCTTCAAATCCTAAGATGGCTTTATCTACAAGGTTTATAAGGATCTGCTCATGTCCCCACTAATAAGTTCAACAAGGGCTTATATAAATGGAAAACTTCTACTGGAGTGCTAACAGTAACAAGTCTTGCATAAGTAAAGCACCATCTTAGTGCTGATCTTTTGGAATGCTTCTGAGGCCTGAGAGCACTCACTACTACTGCTGAATGATGGCTTTTAACTTAGAGCCAACTAACTAGGCAAGAGTGAGAAGAAATAGAGGCAAAAGACTTGGACTTGTAAAAGCAGAGAGCTCAAGTGCACAAGACTGGGGTATAGCCAGGCTTGCACCTCTCCTTTATATATGTTACAGAATGGTGCACAGACCATGTAAAATGGACTGGCCCTAAACTATGGTACAGTAAGCCAACCAATGGCAAAAGAAGAGTGGAGATCTAGAAATACATAAGGATAACATGAGGTAAATAATGTTAGGTTCTAGACCAGTCTAGATTGTGACAGAGTAAAGATGTGAAATAGTGAAAAGATAAAGATGTGAAGATGTGAAAGGGTCATGTGATGTGACAATTGTGAAGAGTTGCAAGGTTTTAGAGAAATAATAAAAATGGAATAAAATTATAACACTACTTAATACCCAGGGTTAACAGACCACAGTGGGTGAGTTAGTGGTGTCCTAGAATTAATGAACACAAACCATCCAGCAGAGGGTAATGCTAGGTGTTATGATGTCAGTCAGTGTACAACTTGTCTAATCCTAAATGATATTGATATAACCTTGAGGGAGTGCATTGATATTGTTGTCAGATTCAGAATAAATAGAAAGAGGGCAGTGTGAACTCAGGATAGCAAGACCTGAGGAACCATCATACTAGTCACCAGAGAAATGGCCTATATTGCAAGGCACAATCTAGAAGATATAATATACAAAATAACATGTAATTAAGGCTAGGGAGCCTTAACACAGAACTACAAGCTACTTATACTACTCCAGAATGCACACAGATTACCCAGTGAATCTAGCACAATATTAAATAAGGGAATAGGGCATAGGGCAAGAGCAAAGGGTATAACTAAATAAGCCATGCAGTAAAGGGGTATATTAGAAAGAGGCTATGTAAAGTAAAAGGTTAGGGTCCAGGGTCAGTGGAAATTAAATCATATCCTCAGCCATAAGGTCAAAAAGATTCCATTTAGAGATCTGCCATGATTGCATCTGACTCTTATCTAGATTAAGATCAGATTCATCAGAGATACAGATTAGGAGATTGATTTATTATCTGAGATACTAGATTCAACCCAGAAGTATTGCCCAAATCCAAAAGAAACTCTGAATAAACAACTTAACCATATCCTAGGGTTTATTCTTGTTTGGCATAGAAGTCTCATGGTCATGTGCTTGTCATGTGACTCTTCTGCTAGCAAACTTGTTATTTATAACACTATTCTCTCTTTAAGAGCAAGACTCCTAAATCACCAAGGTTAAAGCTTTCTTCTAGCTTTCTTGCAACCCATTATTGGAAGTACAGTTTTTCTGTCTTCTCTGAAACTCTGATATAAATAAGAAATTAAAATAAAAAAACTGGCATAGACCAAGAACTCTGAGGTTTTGAGAAGTGTGAAAAAGTACTTATTCTTAAGAGAGTACTTGAACTCCTGTATCATTCTTTATAATTGATGATATCTTCTCCTAGAAAAGGGGGTTCACTACATTTACCTATTATCTCTACTATCCCCTCTTTAGATTTTATTGTCCCAATAAAATATACATCAGTATGAGCATGCAATTTCAATGCAACAATTACTTTCATTTGGAAAAAATAAACTGAATTTTGACACTTTTGTTCTTTGCTTCTTCTTGATATGGACTGGTATGTTTCAACCAGGCTCTTGCTTCAACAAATCTCAAATTCAATTAAGAACTGAGTGGCAGATTGCTGAATAAACAAGAATTGCAAAATATCTGAAAATATGACCTAGAAGTTTGATAATGCAGACTTCTTGCATTACTGCCTCTGAAACTCTGAAAATAAAACCTTTTAAAGTTATGCCTAGAACTCAATCCATTGAAGATATTTGATCTTGATAACTTTTGTATACTCTTGCAGAGGTATGCCTGATTGCCTTCTGAGTTTTTCTACTAGCAATGAGTACTATCTTAATCAATTCTTGACAACTTTTCATTGCAGAGGTGCATCTAATTACCTTCTGACTTTTTCCACTTGTAATTACTTGCTTATCTTCTCTAGACCTATATTTCTAGTTTGAAGTCATTGCAGACTAAGGATTTCTCAGAAGAATCCATAACATCAAAACAGTTTCAAGTTATGCTTAGAACTCTTGACAACTTGAATGCTAAATCTTTTAGTTACTTACCTAGATGACTAACTGCTCTCATATAGAGACTAACTGCACTGTTATTAGCTTTTACTTACTTAACCTTTCTTCTCATCTAAAAACTCTGAATAGTTTAAAGACATTATGGTTCAATCTTGCATTACTTTCTTGAATTCTCTTTGATCTTTTCAGATTATAATCCAGTTCCTGGATATTGAAAGAGCCATTGAAACTACTTTATCTGCTTCATTGCCTTCAATGGATAGCTTCACAGACAGATGGTCTCTTTTTGATGATAACAACCTTCTTACTTTCCTATCTTCCTGATTTGAACTCTTGATCACTTTGCTTGATCTTTGTTGAATTACTAATCAACTTTCCTTGTTGAATACTCTTTACTCTTTGATATCTATCAGGTATCTACCCATATGCTGTGAATCTTCTTTAACTTATACTTTTCAACTTTCTTCCTTGAATTACTTTTGATAATGCAGATGTAGAACTGCCTCTGAAATAGTTTGAAATTGTTTCAGATTCTTGTAAACTTCTTGCAATCACTTTCTACTCAGAGAACTAGTCTTCTTTCTTCTGGCAATGCTCATTCTCTCTGAAAATGACTTTTTTCAATCACCATTTCTCTTCATGTCCATGGCTAAATACTCATCTTCTTATGCTTGACTATTTTCTTTACCAAGCAATCTGTTAAAACTTTCATCCCACTAAAAAAGAAACTGTTCAAACCTATACCAAGATAAGTATACTTTTAACCAGTTCCTTTTTTTAAAATGAAATCCTTGATGCTGAAGGAAGGTCAGAACTCCAGAGGGCTCCAGAGAGCCCCGGAGGAATCTAGGAAGGGTTTCAATGGCCAAATGGGACTTGGCTTCACCTTATGTGGTGTGCCCTTGCACTTCTCCATTGTCACAATTTACATAGATGTCAGAGGTGGGTGATAAGACTGTCTCTATGCTCAACAGGAGGGACAGGCAGGACAAGGAGAGTCAAGCCTAGTCATGGGGGTAAGACCTTGTAACTCCTTTGAGGATATTGCTTGGCCTCAGAGGTACTCTGGAGTAACCTGGAGGATCATAGTGAGCCCAAGGGCTCAAGCAGAGTGAGGACAATGACAAGAGGGTGTTTCTGTTGTTTTTGTCAATATTTGTACTGAGGTACAAGATACAAAACTACAGTACTTATACCTCAGTGAGGCAGAACTACCTAGGAGTGTAACAAAATGAGACAAGTGCAAACTCAGAAGCAAAGCAGATGTCTAGATATCTAGGAAACAAATGGAGATGTCAGGGAAGACAATGTCCAATCACGTCAGACTGAAACTGAAGGGTGACAGGATGAAACAGGGAAAAGCAAGGAACAGGAATGGAACAGAAATAGTAACAATGATGGTAACAGTAACTGACTGGAAACAGTAATGGAGTTATATCAGGATGGTCAGGAAATGACAAAGGGGAACTAGGGTAGTACTTAACTGGAGCAGAGATAGACTGGAAGCAGAATGGGGCAGAGTGGGAGCAGAAGCCTGGGGGAGCATATAATACTAAGGGGCAGGAAGCATATATGCATAGCTGGGGAAGACTGGAATGGTGACAGAGGGCCAGAGTTGCCTGGAGGGAAGTCAGAGGGCTGGAGTAGCTTGCTAGATGCAAAGATCAATTGTAATCTGGGTTGAAATGGGGTTGGAATTCAGGTCAGAGGTCTGGGATATGACACAATCTCTAAATATAGCATAACCAAGTGTTGAACTTCATTATTATCCCCCCTTCAGGAATGTCTTCTAGCAAATAGACTTTCTTGACAATCTTCATTTGGTTGAATGATGGACTAAACACCTGAACTTCCTGCTAGAAATCTCTTGACTAATTCTTGCTTGACTACACTTCTCTGATTTTCCTGTGAATTAAAACTCTGAAACTCCATTGAAAAGTGAATCATCAAATATCCTCCCAGTCTTCAAGACTCAGATATCCATTCTATCCTGACAAGACAGTCATTATTATCAATCTTCTTCAACTTCTTCTCAAATTCTTCTCCATAGTACTTTGATGCTTCATTTCCACTTTATACTCATGGAGCATTGCTCAATACTTTCATCTGTATACTTTGAGACTTGCTTTCTTGTTTCAGCTACTTCCTTTCTACTCATCAAGGCTCTAAATGTGACCTTAACTTTTATTTGATTTTGCTTACTAAAAGACTCTGTGTCATATCCCAGACCTCTGATCCAAATTCTGACCCCATTTTAACCTGGCTTACAATTGGTCTTCACATCCAGTAAGCCACTCCAGCCCTCTGACTTCCCTCCAGGCAACTCCAGCCCTCTGTCACCATTCCAGTCTTTCCTAGCTACACATATATGCTTCCTGCCCCTTAGTGTTATATGCTCCCCTGGGCTTTTGCTCCCACTCCACCCTATTCTGCTTCCAGTTTATCTCTGCTTCAGTTAAGTACTACCCTAGTTCCCCTTCATCATCTCCAGACTGTCCTGATATAACTCCATTACCATTCCTGGTCAGTTACCATTATTATCATTGTTACTATTTCTGTTTCATTTCTGTTCCTTGCTTTCCCCTGTTTCATCCTGTCACCCTTCAGTTTCAGTTTAACATGATTGGACATTGTCTTCCCTGACATCTCCATTTGTTTCCTAGATATCTAGACATCTGCTTTGCTTCTGAGTTTGCACTTGTCTCATTTTGTTACACTCCTAGATAGTTCTGCCTCACTGAGGTATAAGTACTGTAGTTTTGTATCTTGTATCTCAATATGAATATTGACAAAAACAACAGAAACACCCTCTTGTCATTGTCCTCACTCTGCTTGAGCCCTTGGGCTCACTATGACCCTCCAGGTTACTCCAGAGTACCTCTGAGGCCAAGTAATATTCTTGAAGGAGTTGCAAGATCTCACCCCCATGACTAGACTTGACTCTCCTTGTCCTGCCTGTCCCTCCTGTTGAGCATAGAGACAGCCTTCTTACCTACCCCTGACATCTATGTAAATCAGGATACCAGAAAGTGCAAGGGTGCATTACATAAGGTGAAGCCAAGTCCCATTCAACCATTGAAACTCTTCCTAGATTCCCCTGGAGCCCTCCAGAGCCCCCCAGAGTTCTGATCTTCCTTTAGTGTCAAGGGTTTTATTTTAAAAGGAACTGGTTAAAAGTATACTTATCTTGGTATAGGTTTGAACAGTCTCCTTTTTAGTGGAATGGAAGTTTTAACACTCTGATAGTTTAATGTTATCTCAGACCTATATAGTTTATAGTCATTACAGACTCTTTTTGATCCAGTACCAAGCATTAATCTTGACTTCTGATTGGAGTAAACCTTCATATATCCTTCTGACTAGCTAGATGTCTTCATTGGTTACAATCATCAATCTTTCTTTCTAGTCTTGACACTTAATTTCAGAATCAGGTTTCTTCATTTAGAGACATTACAGTCTGTTTGCCTGAAATCAAAACTCTTTCCAAACAAATTGTTCTTAGTTCTGTTTCAATTCTTCCTCATTCAAGGCTTCCTCAATTAACTTCATTGAACTTTCTTTTCTTTTGTCTGAGTCTCAATTCTTTAATCTTGCTTGTTCCAGCTTGATAACACTGGCAAATGAAATTTGATCTTTAAACAGTTCTAGATATGACTGCCTAAAGCCTAAAACAAACAGTATTGATTTGCTCTACTTTTTACCTAGATTACTTTTTCAAGTGACAGTTTAACAATAGACTAAAGCTTGTTGACATTTTTCAACTTGTCTGATCTACCAGTGATTTTCCAGAGGTTTTTGATTTTCCTGTTTTAAATACAATTAAAATGCAACTAGATAATGCATTGACCTAAAACACCTAAACCTTGGTGTGTGCTTCCTAAAGATCCTGAATAGTAGCTTTGGACTAGAGCCACAAGAACTAGGCAAGAGATAAAAGAAAAAGTAAGAGCCAAGGAACTTGTAGAACTGGAAGGTTCAAGTACACAAGACTGGGAAAATCCAGACTTGAGCTGACCTCCTTATATATTGCTACAGTATGCACACAGACCATGTAAATGGTGCTGGCCCTAAATAATGTACAGTAAGCTAACCAATAGCATAAAAAGAGTGGGGATCTAGAAATACAGCAAGAAACAATGAGGCATGACATCAGAGTCTAGATTGCTCTAGATCTGTGACATGTGAAGATGTGAAATAGTGAAGATGTGAAATGTGAAAAAGTGCATTATAATAACAATGTAGAGGATTTGTAGTAAGTACCCACAACTGAATGATTTGATGAGCATTTCCCTAAAACTTCTAGTTTACAACTAAGCCTTCTGTTCTTCAGTACTAAGCCTGTACAGTCTAATAAGTAATGATGATCTATAATGATTTTGCTTTATAATAGTTTGATGACTGTCAATTTTGGTGACAAGGGTTATATGATACCTATAAACAGCAATAAGAGAGGATATGGCACTAGATGATACCACAGATGTGAATCACAGTGGCCAACAGGCTTGTATCTATGCAAAAGCATCCCAAGGCATCCCCTAGAACTAAAAGAATGGGCTCTTTTGAGATATGCCCAGATCCTAACAACATTAGATATGCCAAGGCATTTTACCAAGTTACCTAGCTTCTTAATGACCCTATATGTAACCAAAGTAGTTTAAGGATGTGCTCAAGTTCTGATGTCAATGTTGTTGTCAGTAATAACTGTGAATAAAAGGGAATAGTTTCATTTTGCTATATAGTATAAATTCTTTTGTTCTTAATGTACTTCTGCACTGCCATAAGTGGATTCAGAGTATAGTCAAACACTTACACCCAGTCAAGTAAAGGCTAGCCTTAACCAAGTATTACAGTGTTAGTTGGTGTATAACTCATCTAACCCTAAATAATGTTGGTATGGTCTTGAGGGGGTGCATTAGTATTGTTGTTGGATTCAAAATAAATAAAGAGAGGGTAGTGTGGACTTAGGGTAGCAAGATCTGAGGAGCCTTCACATTAGTCACCAGAGGAATAGCCTATATTACAAGGCATGATCTAGAAGATACAATATACAAGATAACAAGTGGTTAAGGCTGGAAAGCCTTAACACAGAACTACAAGCTACTTATACTACTCCAGAATGTGCACAGATCACCCAGTGAATCCAGCACAATACTAAATAAGGGAATAGAGCATAGGGCAAGTAAAACACAACTGCTTGATGTGTTAATCTAAACCTAAACTCCTACTTTTGGAGTATGCTAACTGATTCCTAAGTAGTGTCTTTGAACTAGAGACACAAGAACTAGGCAAAGTATAGAAAGAAGATAAGAGCCAAGGGACTTTAAAAACTGAAAGGTTCAAGTGCACAAGACTGGGAAAACTCAGGCTTGAGCTAACCTCCTTTTATATTACTACAGTATGTATACAGACCATGTAAATGGTGCTAGCCCTAAAGTATTGTTCAGTAAGCCAACCAATAGCAGAAAAAAAGCAGGAATCTAAAAATACAGCAAGAAACAATGAGGCATGACATCAGAGTCTAGAGCAATCTAGACCTGTGACATGTGAAGAGGTGAAATGTCACATGATGTGACAATGTGAAGAGCTACAGTTGTGAGAAGAAAATGTCAAAAAAGTAAAAAATGAAAAAGTACATTATAACAGCAAGGGCAAAGGGTATGACTAAATGAGCCATGTGATAAAGGAGTGTATCAGAAAGAGGCTATGTAAAATGGAAGTTCAGAATCCAGGGTCAGTGGAGATTAAATCATATCCTTAGCCATGAGGCTAAGAAAATCCCATTTAGAGATCTGCCATGATTATATCTGACCCTCATCTGGATTAAGATCAGATTTATCAGAGATACAGATCAGAAGATCAATCTATTATCTGAGATGCTAGATTCAACCCATAAGCATTGCCCAAATCCAAGGAGAACTCTAAATAAACAACTTAACCATATTCTAGAATTTATCCTTGTTTGGCATAGAAGTCTCATGGTCACATGCTTGTCATGTGAGTCTTATGCTAGTAAACTTGTCATTCATAACACTAGGCATTGACAGAATGAATCCAATAGTCTTAGTAAAGTATGTGGAGATCTGATAGCTTAAGCAGAAAAGGCAAAAATAAAGGAAAAAAGAAGTATTGGAAAGAAGCAGGAATAGGTGAAAGGGGGTCAGAGTATTGGGGCTCCCAAATCCTAAATAGAATGGTATCCAATGAGGGATTATAATGATTGGAAGTGCATGAAAGTGTGGTGCCAGAGGTCAGAGAAACAAGGGGTTTAGATTTAATAGACTTGTCATACTTGGGAAGTTGGGTCTTGAAAGACTAGAACCAATGACCAGAATGGGTTACCTAGGAGTAGAGAACAGATGTGAGAGGGTGATAACAGCCTATTAATAATCCTGGAGTAACTTGTCAAAAAAGGGGCCATAAAATAGCTAGAGAGATGCTTAGACTGCAATGGCAAGATCTAGGCATGAGCAGGTGTTTGGAATGGTCCAGAGTAACATGAAGTGGTTTTCTGTCAAGGATTACCAGATAATAACAAAGTGTTAAAGGACTGAAGTTAGCTGCCAGAAAGAAACAGGGAAAAATGGAGAGAGTGGTGCTCATGGGTGGCAATTATAACCTAAACTGCATTTGAGAGTCCATGAGGACTGGTGATGCTGTATGATAGTAGAGAGTTACAGCTGCTCTAAAGAGCCTGGAGTAGGGAATAGGGAAATGCCAGGATCAGAAGTCAGAAGTTGAATCTAGGCACATGTATCTTAAGCAACTGGGGCCAGTGACTGACATCATAGAACATTGGAGTGATTTGAAGAGGCTTGGAAGGTTGGAAGTGGTAAGGGGCTTGTGCCATGTAAAGGATAGGTCAATTTAGGAATTGGATGTTATAATGCACTTTTTTACTTTTTTACTTTTTGACACTTTCTTCTTATCATTGTAGCTCTTCACATTGTTACATCACATGACCATTTCATCTCTTTACAATTTCACCTCTTCACATTTCACATTGTTACTATTTTACTTCTTCACTTGTCACAAGTCTAGAGCAATCTAGACTCTGATGTCATGCCTCACTATTTTCTGCTATATTTCTAGGTCCCTGCTCTCTTTATGCTATTGGTTAGCTTACTGTACATTATTTAGGGCCAGCACCATTTACATGGTCTGTGTGCATACTATAGCAATATATAAGAAGGTCAGCTCAAGCCTGGATTTTCCCAGTTTTGTGCACTTGAATCTTCAGTTCTTAAAGTATCCTTGGCTCTTATCTTTTCTCTTATTTTTTGCCTAGTTCTTGTGTCTCTAAGTTCAAAGACACTACTCAGGATAGTTAGCACATACCAAGGAGGTGTTTAGGGTTTTAGGTCAATGCATTAGCTTGTTGCATTTTATTGGATACTCAGAAGAGTGCAAGGTTATAATGGAGTCATTGATAATCATAGCCTAACAGATAGCACAAAAGATGGGTCAAAGTTTCAGATATCTCAGAGAGATTACCTGTGAGTGCACTAAGCATGCAGGTGATTCAGAGTTAAGGGTTAAGAGACAGTCTAGGCTAATTCTAAGGTAAAGACTTGGAGAAGTGCAAGTAAAAGTATGAATATACTATTAAAACATATACCAGGTTCCTTTCTGAGAGAAGGTTATAACTCCAGAAACTCCAGAGATATCCAGAGGAATCTAGAAAAGACTTCATTGATCAAATGGGACTTGGCTTTACCTTATGTGGTACACTCTTGCACTTTCTGGTGTCTTAATTTACATAGATATCAGAGGTAGGGAGGAAGGCTGTCTTGACACTCAATAAGAGGGACAGGCAAGACAAGAAGAGTCAAGCCTAGTTATGGAGATGGGACTTTATGATTTCTTCAAGGATATAAATTGGCTCTGGAGGTGCTCTGGAGTAACCTGGAGGGTTAGAGTGAGCCTAAGGGCTTGATTAGAGTGAGGACAATGACAAGAGGATGTTTATGTTGATATTTATACTGAGGTACAAGATATAGGATTACAGTACTTATACCACAAAGAGGCAGAACTATCTAGGAGTATAGTAAAGTAAGACAGGTGCAAACTCAAAAGCAAAGCAGATGTCTAAATATCTAAGAAATGAATGAAGATATCAAAGAAGACAATGTTCAATCATATCAGACTGAAACTGATGGGTAACAGGATAAAATGAGAGGAAACAGGAACAGGAACAAAACAGGAATAGTAACAGTAACTGAGAGCAGGAACAGTAATGGAGTTATATCAGAGTAGTCTAAAGAAGATAAAGTAAAATTAAGGTAGTACTTAACTGGAATAGAGATAGGGCTGAAAACAGAATAGGGTGGAGTGGAAGCAGAGGGCCAGGGAAGCATATACCAATGAAGGGGCAGGAAGCACACATGTATAGCTGGAGTGAAATGAAATGGTGATAAAGGACCAGAGTTGTCTGAAGGGAAGTAAGAGGGCTAGATTGGCTTATTGGATATGGGAATCAGTTGTAAACTGGGTTGGAATTGAGTCAGCATGGGGTCAGAGGTACAGAATATGACAGGCATCTTCTCCATAACCCCAGACTTGAGATGTAATTCTGTTAAACTCAACTACATATTTGTTGATTCATTGATCATTCTTTATAGTCAACTGATCTAGCTGGTGCTCTGCATCTCTGACCAGATCATGGGGTCTGAAGTTAGCCTGGAGTTCCTGAATGAACTCCTTATAATCATTTATTTACAAGGGACAAAGATCAGTATCTTTAGTAAGAAGAAGGTCAGGTTTGAATCATTCCAATGCCATGCCCTTAAAGTAGGACTGAGCATAAGTAACCTTGGCTTGGTCATTGGTAAAGGCTTTGAGACAATCCTGGAAGTTTAACTTGCATTGAACCAGGAAAACACAAAGCTTCTGGGGGTTAGTTCCATTGAACTGGTCCAATTCACATACTTTAGTATGCTGCATGGTTTTAGGGGTACAATAGGAGGAGCAAGCTAATCCACAAATGACACTGGCAAGATCAGTGATAGTATCATGATAAATAGGAATAGATTCAGAGTCTGGAAAAGATTTGGGATTATTCACCAGAATATCAGAATACCCATCAGAGGGGTTATCTCCAGGGTCATCTGGTGCTCCTGGATGGGCACCACAGTTGTCAGGGATATGTGGAGGTTGGAGAATCTTGAAACCATCAGGGGCTTCATTAACTGAAGCAATAGGTGTAAAAGAGTAAGGAAAAGCAGGAGCCTGTGATGCTGAACCTGGGGTGTGACAGGCAGAGAAACTCTTGAACTAATCAAGAACAGCATGAAAGCAAGCTCTAGTTACACAGATAGACATGATAGCAGTATTAGCACAAGTGGGAGTTTAAATATACTGTTATAAAACTGTGACATGCTCTAGAGGTACTCTGAATAACTCCAGAATGGACAGGGCTTGGCTTCACCTTATGTAATACACCCTTATGTTAGTACTGGGTGCTCTAATTTACAGAGGGATCAGAAGAGGGCCAGAGATTCAGAGTAAGCCATAGTGCTTTACCATCAAGTAATATAACACCAAGTTGTGAAGAAAGTTGTTAAACTTAGTGTAGGATATGATGTTAAGTTGTGAGGCAAGAGGGAGGTCAAGAATGATTGTAGCATTGTGTTATGGTCAATATTCAAACTAAGGTACAAGATACAGAGCTATAGTACTTATACCTTAGAGAGGCAGATTATCTAAGAAGAAAATGGAGATATGAAAGGAGTTATCTCATAAGTAAAGCAGGTGCCAATATATCCTGGATATGAATGGAGATGTCAGGGGAGACAATATTGAGTAATGTCAAACTGAAACTAAATGATAACAGGAAGAGGCAAGGAAGAGGGAAACAGGAACAGAAAGTGAGAACAGAGGAACTATGGAGTTGTTTTGAAATGGTACAGAGTTAATGTAGGTCAAGTTGTAATCAACATTAGGTAGGAAGGAATGGAGGTAAAGGAAATTAGGAAATATGTAGCTTATAGTGTGAAAGCAACTGGAGTTGCACTGGAGACATAGTGGAGTTGACCCATTGGCACAGGATATAACATAAAAAGAGAGATCCTGAGGATGTTTTCAGTATTTCAAGTTTTTGTAATCCATTCAAATTTCAAAGGAATCTCATCCAATAAGATAATGCTGTCAATTACAAAGAGTGTGAATAACAGCAAGCAACTCTTTGTCATATATGGGGTA
>JBBPKN010000755.1:0-29421 GCA_038089275.1 Pulveroboletus cf. rosaemariae
AGCCGTCGCCCGAGTGTTGACCATGATCTACCGGGCATTTGTCGGTCATCGCAGCCTGAGGCAAGGAGTGCTAATGAGGATTATGTCATCGTGAAACTCTTGGTCACTGACATCCTGAGTTCGCGTGTGGAGCTCACCGCAGGTCTAATACCTTATCTTGTGTTCACCATGCCGTCTTCGGAGCCCGTCTTTTCGACCTCCTTGACTAGATTGTTCAACGTCAACCATCCCATCATACTGGCAGGCATGCAAAGTGAATCATTCTCACCTTCACGTAGTCCTTGACGGATGTAGCAGGGATGAACGTCGCTGCTGGCCCAAAGTTGGCAGCGACTGTAACCAACTCTGGAGGCATTGGTGTCATCGGCGGCCTTCGTCAAACCCCCCAAATGCTTCAGCGCTCCATCAATGAATTAAAGTCGTACCTCGAGGACAAGAACGCACCTTTTGGCGTTGACCTTCTTCTGCCTCAGATAGGTGGAAACGCAAGGAAAACCAACGTGTGTCTACGTTCAACGTATCATCCGGACGCGATCCATTGTTCTTTCTCGCAGTATGACTACACAAAGGGTCAACTCGACGAGCTCCTTGATGTCATCATCGACGGCAAGGCAGCCCTGTTCGTCAGCGCCGTCGGAGTACCTTCCAAGGCTGCTGTGGATAAGCTGCATGCAGCTAGTATACCTGTGATGAAGCAAGTTCTTTCTTTTCGTGCAGTGCCCGATGCTAACCATTCCACAACTATAGCATGGTTGGGCATCCAAAGGTGCATTAGTGTATACACCATCTCGTATGGTTCTCACGTCCTTGGCAGCATGTCAGCAAAGCGCTCGCCCAAGGTCTGCCCCCCTGTTCGAAATATTCGGGATGTCGTCTCATTTATCAGGCGTCGACATCATCTGTGCGCAAGGTGGTGAAGGTGGAGGTCATACCGGAGAAATTCCATTCTCCATCCTCGTTCCTGCTGTTGTTGATATATGCAAGGGTGTTAGGAGTCCATTGACAGGCCAGCCTATCGTTGTTGTCGCTGCTGGAGGTATTGCAGATGGCCGCGGTCTCGCAGCAGCTCTCTCGTGCGTATTTTCCTAACCACGTTCGACCTAGTTTATCCCAAAGTTGGCAAGGTACGGAGCAGATGGTGTTTGGGTAGGAACACGCTTTGTTGCTAGTGAGGAAGCCGGAGCCCCTCCGAGACACAAAGAACTTGTGCTCACCGCCGGATATGACGATGTCATTCGGACTCTTATATATTCTGGTCGACCGATGAACGTTCGAAACACACCCTATGTTACCGAATGGGAGTCCCAGCGGCAAGAAGAGATGGCAGCGCTCGTGTCGCAAGGTAGAATACCCCATGATGTAGAGTTAGAGAAGCACCCAGAAAGGTCGCTTGAGGGACGGAGGTGTAAGATGGTGATGTGCTCTTTCACCTTGACTTCCTGATTATATTTTCATTAGGGTTGATGGGCAAGGTCGCCGGGTCTATCAATGTTGGTTATCTGCTCTCTCACTCTCTCACTCTCACTCTCACTCACTCACTTTCTCTCTCTGGCTCACGCTTACACCAACGCCATCCATCATAGGAAATCAAGCCCGCGAAGTTGATGTACGATGGCCGCCTTAAGCACATGTATTCGCGAATACTGACGACATGGCCCCTTAGCGTGGATGAGATGCTTTCACAAGCGGTCTCAAGTTTGAAAGCGGCGTCGGATCTAATAGTCCCGAGAGCTAAACTGTGAACGTCGGTTTTCCATTGATCCTCTGTCATATTTGCGCATTATGTCGGTATCTACTACCTCCAGCTTTGAAGCAGACTCAAACGTGTGCTGGACAGATTTCACAAGGGGGGCCGTTTCCATGAGAAGAATATTCACAAGGTTTGGCTCGATGTCGTGTGATTTTGATTTAGGCGCCTGTTAGCATGAGCTATGCATTATTGTATCACCTCGTGCGATCAGCTTTTCTAGTTGCCCGTGCACACAATGTCCACCAGTCCCGCTATCCAGCTTTATGTTGTTCTAGCCGTCGCAGCTGCCGGAATTTTAGCAGCCATACTAAAGCAAAGTTTAGTCTACCTCTATCAATGGCTCAATAAACAGAGAAGACGAAGTCTCCCCAATTACTCGAAGCTCACGGGAGTTCCTTCTCCAACACCACTCTATCAATTTGACATCGACAGCACGAGGCCCCGTCCGTACAGACCTTTCCGATGGGGGTACCATCAGACCATGTGTCAGTTCTTCCGTTCATGGGATACGGATCGCTCTAAACTGATCATATCTCAAGCTCTCAAGAGGCTCGAGCCCGACTGGTGGATCGAGCTCGAATCTACCTATCGAGAGCGTATAGACCAGCGGAAGAAACTCTACGCAAAGCACGGCAAACTAGTCATCGACGAGCTTTCCGGAAGCCAAGAAGCGTCGAGAGAATGCATGGAGATGGTCATCCAATACATTTGTCAAAGATACCCCAATCAGTTCCACCTTGATGATCATACGGGCGTGTTCTCAAACGATATTCTCGGAGTCAAGGTCGACACAAGTACGGTTCAACCACTCGTATTCCTCCTCGAACATGTCCCCGAGGACTTCTTGATCATGCAGGAGGACCCTGAGAGTGGTCTATACGTCTTGCGAGCTGCGGTGTCATGCTCAGCCGTTGGCTGGAATATCAGTGAGAAGATGGGGAAGCCATTGTACCAGATTCATGGGCCTGTCCCTGATTATAGGGAAAAGATGGCCTTCTCAATGGATAGGTGATATCGGGTCTACTTCTCGCATCTGATCATCTCACATCTTTGGAAGGTTTTTCTCAAAGATGCCCTGCGATAAGCCCATTCAACGTGGATCTTGGTCCTTTGAGGTCGGAGAGCCCCTGTTTCTGCAGGCGAACGAAGAAGAGTGGAAGACTCGTCAGACACAAGATCCTGGCCTTCCTCTCTCTAACATATACTTGCGCGTCGACTGGCAAACATTGCGCCGCCTGCCGAGGTCCCGCGCCATCGTTTTCAACTTTAAAGCCCTTTTCACGCCTGTCACAGACTTCCGGCGGGAGCCTTATATCCCTAAGCTCGTCCTCAAGATATTATCGGAGGGTAAGAGGTCGATCCTGGAATACAAAGGCACATGGCACATTGAGCACAAGATCATACCTGCCCTCAGAGAGTGGGCGAAAGAACAAGAAGAGATTGGACTAGTTTCGAAGGATTGGGAAGAGAGGACGCTAGATGAGGACCCATTTTATCCGGGGTGGAAAGATGACTACCCGGTGCATCCGAAGGAATTATGAATATATTTATGCTAGCTTATTCCTCCCCCATCAATTCAGCGAGTTCACGCTCTTCGTCTTCCGTTAACTGGCCTGCCGGTGCATCTCTAGCAGGTTCTGGAACAGGAGCTATGACAACTGGCTCCGTTCCACCGGCGGGATTCTTGGGCGTGGAGGTGGCGAGCTCTGATGAGCTTCAGTGTAACTGGGTCTTGCGATATAGAGACCGCACTTACCACTAAAGCGCCACTTGCGTATCGTCCCATCTAGACTGGTAGAGACAATCCATGGCTCAACTCTGGTCTGCCCAGATTTGTTTTTACTCGTCCGCATCCAGAGTCTAACAGCCGTCACGTCGTGCCAGTGAGCATCAATCTCTCCGATAACTTCGGGCTCAGATATAGTAGAAAGGTCGTATAAACGGATCACGTCCCCATAAGCACTGACAACATAGGGCTCTGCAAGAGGGGTGAGCAAGAGTGGAAGAACGGCACGAACTGGGAGTGGGTGATGGAGTGGAGGACTCGGTCTGGTCAAGGCTGGGTCAGAAGGATAGGGAGTGATCCGGACTGTCTCGTCAGAAGAAGCTAGAGTGCGGGCCGATCAGAGATCACACAGAACGACGAGTATTTGGATTTACCCGTCCAGATCTGGCCAGCTCCATAGTGGATTTCAGTGATCCTCGTTCGATGGTAATCCAGTGTCTCTTGCAGGTCACTTCGCCATCGTGGGTCTTGTCTTTCGAGCCTCCATACCTTGATGACGCCCATCGTGTCCGCAGTCACCAATGTAACCAACGTCTCCGAATGTGGAACACCAGCGAGACATTCGACGGGGCGAGTGTGTGCTGAGATGGATCCGGCAGGTGCGAGTTTTCCTTCCAGGACATCAGAAAGGTTCCTATGCGCTAGTCGATCAAGATGAGAGTGCGAATGTGAAATGTACGCCTACCAGAATCGGACAGTTTTATCTGAACTGCTCGACACCAAAAGTCTGGCGGAGGGGAAAACAAACAAACACTTCACGAAGTCATCATGAGCAGCAGTTGAACACATCAACGCTTTTGTCTACAACAATTAGGATGTTCTCTCAGCAGCACAGGTGGCAAAAAGACGGACATCTGTATTCCACAGTTTAATCGTCTACAAGTCAGTTTAGTGCTGACACAATGGACGTTGCCAGCGTCCGACTTGCCTTGTCCCAGGATCCAGTGATGAGCACCCGACCAGCAGCGACGGGGCCACTCTTGGAGAAAGCCAGGCAAGTGACAGGTGCAGTGTGTCCTTTGTATATTTGCAAGGTATTACCTGACTGGAGTTGGGATTCGGCGAAAGTGCTGCGAGAGACAACTTGGGACTCCTTGCCTCTAGGTCGATCTTCTTGACAACATGTGTATTTTCAGCTATCCAAGCTGTATTTCCTTCGATGTGCATATCTAAAGCTTTACCAGCCAACTGAATTGGTAGGCCGAGGGTCTTTGTTCTTTCTGCCTTTTGTCGGCGAGCCTGTAGCACGCTCGACTCGGTACGAATCTTGGCATCCACAACGAGCAACTTACTTCGTTGATCACGAGCTCTGCTTCGGCTCTAAGAAGGACTGTATCGTCCATAGTCTGTTTGTGCCGTGATCGTTTCAGGGGTTCTCTAATGCGTTCGTACGACGGTCTCGATGCAAGCGATAGATCGTCGCGTCGACTGCTTACCGGTACTCTAGGGTAAATGCGTATCTGTTGCCTCTTGGTCGACGGTATTGGCTGAGTCACGGTAGTTTCGCTTTTCATTATCTAATCTAATCTTGCCAAGCAGAGCCGTACTCTTCCTCTCCCGCCTTCATGAGCAAACGTCTCACGTCATTCAAAGGTCCATCGGCGCCCACGTCTTCTCCCGTCCTACAACACCAGCCTCAGCCTCTCATCCCTCCGTCGTCCCCTTCTCGTCTGTCCGAGTCCACATTCCACCGCAAGCTAAGGACACTGCTCCAAGACCTACGTTCGATAGCGCAGACTTGGGACGACATCGTCCTCGTCGATGGGCTGAATGCTGCGCGCGCGCTGGTCGATGCAAGAACAGAGCTCGAGTGCGTGCACGTCTTCTGTCTTCCGAGCTGGTGATCTCATGCCTTGCCTTGTTGTGTTAGTAACGCACTTTCACTCCTTCCTCGGAATCGCCAGCCGCAGACTGAGATTGTTGGTCCTAAGCTTGCCATTATGGATAAGAACATAGCCCAGCTCGACGCGGTAGCTACTAAACTCGTAAGGCTCAGCTCCATGTGACGGAGGCACCGAGATGCTCATGCTTCTACAGCGAAAGTTGCTGCGACGCATGAGCGCCGTACTAGACAACTTGGAAGTATTATACCACGAGGCTCAGAAAACGAAAGGCGTCAAGTGGTGTCAAGAAGAAGCACTTTGGGTCTCGTGGCCACTCGAGAAGTTTGGTGTGATCTCATTTCAGTGACGAGTTATCTGGCCGTCGGCTGATTCTCAACAGTCAAATCTGTGACAGAGGTCGAACCACCGTATCATCGATCCCTAGTTCTCATCAAGGATATCATAGATGGACTGCGCAGTCATTCAGTCACGTTCGAGGCGTCGCGAGACGCCATATCTCAGTGGGTCGAACAGCCACATCTCGACGAAGACGGGTGGGAGGCTAAGTGGGAAGATCTCTGTGCGGTGGAGATAGAAAGATGGGATGCAAAATGATACGACAGAAAGGCACGGGGTACGACAGAATACCTACAAATCTTCTTCGTCTGATATTTGGATTTCGTCCGCATTGCCTTCTTGTTGAGCCAATTGGGCTTTGGTTCCCTTAGGTGTAGGAAGCACCGCCTTCTTGGCAGAGACGAAAGTTGGCCCTTTGGCCACGCTAGTCTGCTGTTCAGCGGCAGCCATAGCATCAGTTGGTGGAGTGGCGGGCTCCGCGGGTACTCCACTTTGCTTGGCCGATAGGGTTTGCGCTGCGAGGTAGGATGCCTCCGTGTTAAATTGAGCCTGAACACTCCGTTTAATCCGTAGCATCTCTCGGAATGTGTCTTCAGAACCGGTTTCGATCTCAAAGCTGTTCCACTCTGCCCAGAATTTAGGATTAACACGTGGATCGCAAAATTGCGAGGCATGGGCATAGATAGCGCGAGCGCGGTCAATTTCCCCGAGCTTGCGCTCGAGAGCAGCGTACCGCAGGCACATTTCTGCGGTTTGCTTGTCTGGCAAAACCTCCAGTGCTCGCTCGTATATGGATCGTGTCGCTGGTAGGCCATAGTTGGCCGTAGCCTTGGCAATATATATGGTGAACATCTGTTGTCGTTCAACGTTCAACGGTCGTTCATCTGATAAGAGACACGCATACCTCGAACTTGTCTTCATTCGCGACTACCTGCGTGGCTCGCTCGTAGATGGACATAGCACGCTTCGCTAAGCCATAATCTTCCTCGAGCTTGCTGTACATGAGGAACAATGGCTTGCAGGCCTTTGGTAGACATTTCTCAAGTGCCTGCTCAAACAGGTCTCGTGCTCGCTCTAATTTTGAGCCGCCCTAAGAAGAAGGTTGGGCCTGTCTGAAAGCGGCGTTTACTAGGTCGACGTACATATCGCTTCACGAACTTGGACAGATAGATGTTCCATATTTCGAATGAGATGGGGAACGTGAAAAGCTCCGTCCCACGCTCATATATCTGCCAGTCGATCGTTATTGTAAGGAGAGGTACGACTGATGATGTCTCACTCTAAAGCTATCCTCCCAGTACTGGTTCTCTTCCAGGAAAGCAGCATAGTTGACTATAATCTGGGCATTTGCGATTTTGAGGTCCATGATCTTCTCGTATACTGCTTTGGTTGATTCGACAGTACCTATCGACTCTTCCAAGTCAACATAGAACGACCAAAGTTTCAACGACTTGAACAGTCGCGCTTGGACAGGAAGTGACTGGGAGGGCTAGTTAGCACTCTGAGTGGGTAGTTAAGGCTGACATACGTGGTCGTAATAATTGATTTTTGAGTTTTTCGGGATAGCGGCCGCTCGTTGCATAACCCAGATAGCCTCGTCGTAGTTTCTACGTATCGTTAGCACGTTCCAACACATCTGTTAAGTAAGGACTTACTCATGGAGAAGTTCCATCTCTGACCATTCGCACCAAATCTCAGCAAGGTCCTCGACATTTTTGAAATTAACCTTCGCCGCCTTTTCGAGGATTTTGCGGGCGCTATCCAGGTCAGGCTCCGCTGTGCCGGAGACACCCCCTTCCTCGTAGAACCTCGCGAAATTGATATAGAGACGGTGGAGATTAGCGGTAGCTTTACGAGGATGGATCGTTTCCAGTGCCTTGGTGTAGGTTTCAGCCACCTAGTAATTCATTGGTGTTAGTAAACTCAAGGGGGACCTAGTAGCTTCATACCCGTTCATCATTTTCACCCCATAATGCCACTCTCTTCTCCCATTCCTGCACGTCGTTCGAATTTCGCCTCAAGAGAACATCATTGAGGAGGAATGGTCTTCGATCCATTAATGCCTCGAAGTGCTTCATTTTGACATCTAGTTCGCGCTCGATCTCCTTGGCATCCTCTTCATTCTCCCCTTCACCCGATTCCTCCAAGCCCACCATCATTGCGCTGAGAAGTGACTCAGTAAATTGTACATACGCGTCGAAGATCTGAGTGAAGTCCCTGATGGTAAGGACCGACGCGATACCAGCTTCGAACGTAGTGTTTGCACGATCGAATTCACCACGTTTGATCCAATACGTCGCGAGCCCACTCCATAGCCGGCCAGCTTGGTCCTTGTATACCTCAAGGCCGTCCTTATGGACTATGTGTTCTATATTCAGCTTCCGCTTGCTAAGGGGATCTTCGTCCTCATCGTAGGCTAGGAGTGGTCTTCCATCTGCCGAAACGGGCACCGCTGGGCCTGCTACACGAATGAGCTGGCTATCAACCGAGGCAGCTTCTTGAGGAACAGTGTTCCGAGCTCTCGCTTCTGCCCCTGCTTTGGCGTCGGCTTTGTCGTTTGCCTCGTTTGATTTCACGGTGTCAGAGACATCAAGACCAACCTCATCGGAGAAGCGTTCGACAACATCGATGAAATCTCCAAGCAGTTGATATGGACTCTTACCGTCTGGGCTGGTGTATTCACCTCGGGCTGCTTTCCTTGCTAAGGAGAGTAAAAGCTTCGCGGCTTCCAAGGGCCTCGGGGAGGAATCGGCGGGGGAAAGCAGGATGGAAGCGTAGTGCTCGGTCAAACTTGGATCTACGGCAAGATAACGGCGGTATACCGACACGGTGGTAGCGCCACCTTTTCCTTCAGCCCAAAGTAGGTATCTGACCCAGATACGAGAATGCAAGGAAGGTGGTAATGTGCGTAATGCACGGTCGAACGTCCGCCGAGCATGGGTATGTAAGATCACGGGAGGACACATTGGATGGGAGAAGAGAGAGAGATACATCAGCCAGAGGCGCGGGAGCTGAATAGTGTATTAGCACAACTAAATGATAGGTTGGAGAACGGAGCACACCTTGGGCAACCACATCAGGGCGCGCTCATACGTTGCAACAAGGGCCTTCCATTCCTCCCACCCAACAACACCATCGAGCCCGCCATCCCACTCTTCCATGCTCTCCCGCTCCTCCTCCAATGCCTCTTTCATTTCGGGGAACTTTTTCCTCCCACCTGTTTGTTTCTTGTGCACCGGTTCCCCAAGGACATATGACATCCTCATCCGCAGATACGATTTCCATAGCTTGAAGGATGCCGGGAACTGTACAAGCGCAGCTTCGTAGATGTAGGTCAGACACTGCAAGGACCGTCTTGCGAGCGGAGTCGAGAGTGGCCCGAGTAGTCGGGCGCTCTCGTCAAGTGAAGGATTCGCACGTTGTTCTTCCTTGAGCAGTGCGCTGAACGCGTCCCTGGTGTTTTGTATGGCCGTCCACCATGCCCGGAAAGATGACGGGTTCCGGAGGAGGTCCTCTTCGCGATGGATGTCCTGGACAGTGAGCAAATGTGGATGTGTCGTTGGTGTTGGGACGGGGAGCGTCAAAGGAAAGTGGGTGGAAAGGCTCTCGAGCCTTGACGACTTTTCAGCGATGGACGGCATTTTAGAGGGGGACGGATGCCCGGAGATCAGAAAACCCTAGGCTGGGTGGAAATTGCCGATATTGCTAGAACAAGCTGCTACACGGCGGGTGCGACACGACGCGAGTACTGCTACCAACACGCCCGTACAAGCTTAGCCAAAGGTAAGAACACCTCGACAACGTCCTCGTGCCGCACGTAATTGTCTTCAATGCTTCGACGCACGGCCGGTGTACGAGCACCCGCATCTTGTGGGTCTAGCATCTATGACAATACCTCTCCCCAGCTAGCAAAATTTTATTTATTTATTTATTTATTGACGAGAGGATTAGCAAGGGGCTTGCCTCTCTGCTAGTCTCGCACTGCGGACGCTTGATCATGGTAAGGCTACGAACAGATCGTTTACATCGTTGTCAATACGAGTGTCGTGCAGCACAACGTCAAGCGGGTCCCGCAATCCTTAGAGGCGATACGAGCGAAGAGAAAACTCGACAAGTCAAAGATTGCCGAGTATCTTGCGCTGACGGACGATGTCCTCTCTCGCGTATGTCTCCACGTCGTGGCCACGGGTACATGCATCGTTCTTGTCTCAGTCTCTCCCATAGAAAAAGGCGCGCGACTGGAGTCGGGACGCGTTTGATCAGACCCAACACCTGCTCGAGTTGAATCCAGAATTCTACACCGTCTGGAACTATCGTCGGAATATCATGCTCAACGGAATATTCCCTCAAAGGTTAGTCGTTTCCACCTATTCCGCTTGCTAATATACCATCACTTCTCAGTACCCCTGACGACGTTAACAACTTACTTGCCGATGAGTTGTCGATGACGATGGCAGCACTACGAGAACATCCCAAGGTGTACTGGATATGGAATCACCGTCGGTGGTGCCTTGAGAACGTTCCAGATGGACCAGTAGTCGGCGGCAGGCTATCCCTACAGTGGAGGAAGACAACCTGGGAGAGGGAGCTGGCCGTCATCGAAAAGATGCTCCATGCGGATGCACGAAACTGTAAGCCTAGTAGATGTGTCGTTCCTTGTACAATCTCACACCCTTCAAGTCCTCGCCTGGAACTATCGGAGATACGTTTTAGCCAATATGCCAGATCAGAGACCCGTAATAGCCGAGTTGGCATACACCGCGCACAAAATCAGTGCGAGCTTCTCGAATTTCAGTGCGTGGCACCAGCGTTCGAAAATTTATTTATCGCTGTGGAACTCCGGAGAATTGGACCCCGTCAAATCTCGAGAAGAAGGTATGTTCCCTGCTCTACCTCTGGCGTTCCATGGTTTTGAATACCGCCCAAACAAAGAGTTTGACCTGGTGCATAATGCGTTGTTCACTGATCCCGATGACCAAAGTGCATGGATCTATCACAGGTGGTTAATAGGTTCAGGTGTGTACATGTTAGCAAGTCTCATCACGGACTTATAATGAATTTACAGGAGAGAGCGAGGAGCAGCTTCGACAGGAGATTGCCATCATCGAAGAGTTGTTGGGCGAGCAGCCAGATAGCAAGTGTAAGTCCGTGTCTCAATTCTAATTCGGTGTCATTAAAGTACGTCTCAGGGTGCATGGATTCATTAGTTTGTTACAACCGATTATTGCTAGAGAAATATTGTCCTGGCTCGGAGGAAGTCAGGCAAATGTGTCTCAGCTTTCTCCAACGGTTAGAACGGATAGATAATCCACGGAAGTTAAGATACCAAGAACTAGGTGAGTACGTTCTGGATGCACTCGAACAGACATTCACACCGATGGGGTGAACAGCTCTACAAATCAGAGACAAATGAATCCCTAACTCATGTCGGACAGTAGTAATTCTTTGGAAATCAAATGCAGGCATTCGTCATATGGCCTAATTTGCACCCTTGAACTAGTGAATCCTTACGCATTACCAAGAGAGACCGGACACGGCGCAAGAGTCGGCATTCAGCAGCGCTTTTAGCACTTGCGCTCGCGAGATCGGCACCCGCAGCGAGGCTCCTAGGTGGTGTGGCACATGCATTCATCTCCTCCACAGTGCACGTCTACGAGGATAATAATCACCTAGGGACCAACAAGGTCGACAAAGAGGAAGGAGGGTGTTCGAGGACAAGGCGCGTATCCTATTCATGGTATACGAGATCGCATAGGGCGAGATATTCAGCGTGTGAGGGTGGGTGTCCGACGACGAGTGTTCAGTTACAAGTGCTGAATACGTGTCTATGCCGTGGGGCACTCATCGAGTTGTCACGACCGTTGTATGTGCCAGTTGTGTTCCGTCAAGATGAACCCCCCCCCTCCCCCTACTCACCGCCTTCTCGAGCGAAGAACCTGCCGTCGATCGCTCGTTCGCTCTTCCGTCGTCTTATATTTTGTTTGCCTTCTGATTGTCGTATCCTTGGTCTTGGGTTGGCGAGTTTTTATGGGCCAATTTGAAGCCTCTCTCCCCTCGGAGTCGGTCAGTTGACTTACATTCGAGTGACTTTTTGGTTGCCGAAATACCCGTCGCGACCAGAAGTCATTTTCATTTCAGTCGTGATTATCGTGAGGGGAGGACTCTACTAAGTTGTCGTACAGTCCCATATGCTCCCCGGTAATATCTACCTATGTTACGATGGATCGATGCGAGGGGGGAGTTTGATGGAAGGAGGAAGTGCCCTTTCAGGCAGTGATGGCAAGCAGCTGAGTACCAACACTTTCTTTGCACGAAGTCCAAACTGATCCAAACTTGATTGCAACACTGCGAACATACCAACAACTACAAAAAAAAGGGAGCAAGATAGATCAACAAACACATTATTGCACATCAAGAACGAAGGTTCATTAACGGTCGTGTCACAAACATCATGAACTAGCATGAACTAGGAGAAAAAAGGAACCTCATAGAGACGTCAACGCTTCGACTTTGAGATGGCAATAAAAGGGTTGGACAATGTTATTCTGCTTTGTTTTTTCTCCTTTTTAAAAAAATGAATTTCTTGGGTGTCGGAATTTGTCGACAATGTGGATACAAAAAAAAAGGCTTTAGACTTGTTTGCGAGCGAGAATATCTTGTATTTCTGTGATGGTTCTGGCCGAATCCACCAATTGAGGTCCACCAGGGAGAATTGCCAGACGTTGTTTCGTAGTGTTCAGCATTGCCTTGACATTGGGGACGACCCGCGCGATGTAGGGAGAGATGAGAGGCTCCTGAAGGAGGGCACATCAAGACAATTCGCGTCGGGACAAGTCAATAAGCGACGTACATTGATGTTCAGAACAGTGGCCGCTCTCTGAAGCCACCATAGTGCAGACTTGAAAGCTTCATCAACGGGCGGTGTCTCACCTACAATGCCAGCAAGCTGAGAACGCTCAGATCAGGCACTACATGAATAATAGAGGACGGACGATGCATACCCGGTGCAATAATGTAAGAATAACAGCCTGAGACAGTGGCCCAGGTGCGTTAAGAGGCATGACAATCTCTGGGTTCGATCGCGCCAGTAGTTCCCGGAGCTGCTTGGGGTCCTGCGTACCCAGCACCGCCAGGTAAGTATCATCCCACTCTTCAGACTGAACCGGGGGGGAGCGCTGAGAAGACGGGGGAGGAGGTGGGGGCGGAGCAATGGGGTGCGAAGCTTGGGGGGCAGCGATATTCGGAGAAGGGTACCATGAGCTATGGATCGGTGGTGCCTGTGTCTGCTGCGCGTAGTTGAGAGGCTGTGAGGTGTAAGCCGACTGCGTGGAAGGTGGAAGGTTTGGTTGGCGATGGAGGGACTGAGAGGGCATCGAGGAAATATTGGATACGGGGGAGGTGTTGCTGGGTAACCGGTGGTGGGGATTCGTCGCATTCATGGTGAGAAATTTGACCTGGTCAGAGAGAACTCTGACAGAGTGCTCGAGTTCCCTTATCAGCGACTACGAGATGTATGAAAAAGAGTATGCGATGTTAGTATACAAGGTACGAACCTCCTGACTCCGCGCCGCCTCCGTTTGCCATGTCATGGAATCCTTCTTCACGTTCAAGATTTCTGTCCTCATCTCGCGCAGGATGTCCTGGTGCATGACCGAAGTCTGTTGAGAATAAGCGGGTACAAAGGTCTTTGAAACCGTGTCCTTGACATATCTCTCGATAAGAGGGTTTAGGTTCGTCGAGAGTATGCTCGCAAAGTGATTCGAAATATCGGGTCGGAGTAAAAGTTTCTCGATCTCAACAGGGAGGTTCTAACGACCGATATGATCAGGTCAGCTACTGCAGAGAACCAACAAGAAGGAACTTGCGTTTTGTATGTACTCTGTCAAGCCTCGACCAACATGCTCGTTGAGCGCAGACCGAACCTCGGTCCGTGTGATGTGCTCCAGGGCAGGAAGGACCGAGTTTTGGACTTCAGCTTTGACAGCCATCTCCACCACGCGCGTGGTGTTCCTCGTGAGTTCCGTCGAGATCAATTTGAGAATCTTTTCCTGTCGATTGATGTCCTCTGCTTGATCTTGTGCCCGGGCCTCGTCGAATCGTTGTTCTGAAAACGAAGATAGTAGATCAGGAGCCACTCGTAAACACGCTTGAAATGGCACCAACGCTGCTTATCCATTTCCTTTGTGATCAATCGCCCAATGCGCGTGTGGAGGTTTTCCTCGCTTTTTTTGATCTCCTTAGAGACAAGCTGAGCAACGCCAGAGTCGCTGATGGAACCCAAGTCAACCTTTGCTCCCCTGTCCTTGTCTCTACTATCCTCTCGATCTCTGAAGGCGACGTTCTTTCCTTTAGCGCTCTTTGCTTTTGCTTCGGATCCACGTGCCTCATCACGAGTCAGCTCCGATTCAATTTCTTCGGATGGCGGTGTCCGCAGTCTACCAGGAGGGACCACGGACGAGACTTGCTGAGGAACTGGTGCGATGGTAGGTGCTTGGGGTATCTGGCGACCTGGTTTGACGTCCAGTGGAGCAGATGTCGGAACCTGGGATTGCGTGTAGGGAGGGAACTTGGCAAGGGCGCCGACAAAGGCACTCTCGTACCATTCCCTGCGCACGAGAACCTGATCGACACCAGTCGAGTGGACGGAAAAGGCAACGAGAGCAAGTTCACCTGGAGGCACTTTTGCAGCAACACAAGCAGCATGAGCCTCATCTCCAGTAGGATCAGCATCCGCGGAGAGAATAACAAAATGGATCGTAGGCTTTGGTCCAGAGAATTCGACAACCTGTTCGAAGAAGCCACCCCGGACGAGTTCACCAGACGGCGAACCAGAGACATCAAACCCAATCTTCAACGCAATCAGACTGTCTCTGCGGTTGTTAGCAACCCACAGGGTATGAATCCTGGAGTCGTAGTTGACATGGCCGAACATATCTGGGTCTTCCTTGGCGCCGTTGATAAACTTGAAGGTGGAAAGGACATTCTTTGTGATGACGGAGAGCAACTGGAACACAGTGCCGTTCCTGCGGCCAATGACGATGCCATCGTCGATAAAGGTCAATGAAGAAGGAAGATCATCTCCACGGACACGATGTGTCCAGAACGGACTCTTGTCATGAACGTTCCACAGTGTCAGAGTCGAATCCTCGGAAATGGTCGCTAGCGCAAAGTGGGGGACATCAAAATCAAACGCAACCAGGCGCTACCGAAGTGCCTCAGTAAACGGGGGGTAAACGAGGAGACTACCTGCTTACAGAAGGAATGGAGAAAACTTGAGAGATACGACCGAGCTCAACTTGCGGCAGGGGTTCACCCCTAAATGTCCGCGCAGCCTCTGCTAAATCCAATAAATACATCTTAGTTTCAGAAGCAACCGCCAGGGTGTCAGCTTGTTTGGGATGCCACTTGACAGAGTGCAGAGGATCAGCATCCGCGCTCGGTACGATGCATAGCAGGAGGTGTCCACTAGATATGATATATCAGCCTGAATAGTGACAAGGCGCACATAGCACGTACGGGACGTCGTCGGTGATGACCTCGGGTAATTCCCAGACGACAAACCCACCATCAGAAGTGACACCGGCGAGTCTGTTGCCATAAACGGCCATATCAATGACTTGGGTTGCTGGTGCGAAAACGGTAGGCAGCTGGAGGAGGGTGCGATCACCACTAGAACGCGAAATGACACGGACGCGACCCCTCGTCATGGCATAGGCGATCCAGTGGGTCGCCCCAATGGTAGTGCCAGGTAAGAAGACGGGGTCTTGCTTGACGAGGGCGATGGCAGTCGACTTGACCGCGTCCCTGGGTGCCTGTATGTCATCGAGAGGCTGAGAGACATCGACGATGATCATTTGCGGCTGCGCGCTGCGCGCGAATGAGACCAGAATACATTAGGAAAAGAGCCAAGCGTGCGCACCTAGGGCTCGACTGAGATTTGGCCTTGTTGACTGGCTTTCCGCGACCATCATTCTTCCAGGTCGAGCGGGGTCCTGGAGAGCCCTCCTTGTCCCTTCTGACTGGGACAATAGGTTGGCCAACAGGAGACTCGGTGGACCTACCTTGTGGACGTTGAGGCTGCTGCTGAACCTGCTGAACGGGGAGTTTCGGCGGCGATGCACGAACGGGAGAGACACGACCGGGCTTGGGTAGCAGAGGAGGTGGAGGTATGGAGCGGGACTGCTGTTGGGACTGTTGTGTGCTTGGTTGGTCGGGATCCACCTGGGAATAGTCATCTGTAGTGGTAAACGTATCGTACGAAGGGGAAGGAGGCTGAGCAGAAGAATAGGGTGGCTGGCCCCGAGTCAGCTGATCGATGAGGTTTTCGACTGATTTTCGCTTTGGATCGCTGAGCGAACTAAGGGGCGCCGAGGGCCAAGAGTCCTCATTGCCACTGGAGGAATTGGCTGGCGCAGTGGGAACAGGCTTCTTCTTGACGGACATCGAATTGGAGGCAAGGGCATCGAAGGGTGAGATGAACTCAAACATGGACTTGCGTGGGGACGGAGGAGCATGCTGTTGAGGGTGCGAGGCGGGAATTGGTTGAGGTGGTGGGGGGAGCTCTCTCGGGGGCTCCTGAGGGACATAACCGTCTGAGGGGTGATAAGGTTCGACTTGGGGCTGCTGAAGCGGGGCAGACGCGGGGGGAGGGAGGGAGGACAAGACGGGTGGGGGGTCGGAGTAGTTTGAGCGAGGAGCGGTGCTGTCAAGAGGGTCAGTAAAGAAGGTATCGAGGTAGTCCCAGGAGGCCATGGGTGCAAGAGGAAAGAGACAAGGGATTACGAGGACGGGAAGAAAAGGATGACCAAACGGCCTCGTGTGTACGGTGAGGCGTGTCAACGAGGGGAAAAGATACGCAGCGCGAGCGGGGCATGGCATGGCAGATATAGAACGCGGGTCCGTACACGAGGCACGGAGAGAACGAGGACTCACCCTGCCATGAGCTGCTCGAGGAGGATCTTTCCCTGTGTCTCGCTGGTGTTTGAGGGGGACTGGCCAGCACGCTGGGAGGACGAGGCGGGGGGGGTTGGGATCTGTTGATGGGAGGGCTGGGGGAGAGGGGCGACGGAGGAGTGCGCGGGGACGGAGGTAGCGGCGGGGTAGAGAAGGGAGAGGAGCGCGCTCTGCCTGTCGGCGGGGGAGGTGGACGGGGGCTGGGTAGACGAGGTGGGGTCGGTCGCGGGGAGGGCAGGGGTTGCAGGCGCAGAGTTGGGGGGGTTGGTCTGGATAGACTGGAAGAGCGAGTCGATGCGAGACGGCGAGCCCATCTGCGGGGGTGGTGTGCCAGAGCCTCGCGAAAATTTTGGCTGGTCCATCGGTGCGAGGAGGAGGGCGAGGAAGAGTTGTCGAGTCTTTTACTGCGGCCTGCCTCGTTGAGCACACGAGGTGGACTGCACCGCCACCCGCTACTCGTCCTTCGACCCATACCGTCAGACGAACGACGACGACGACATGCCCTCCAAAGGCTGGTTCAATCTCGAGGCTGCGACCGACAACCAGTTCTTCGAGGGCGACTCTGCCTTCAGCTTCCTCGGCCTCACGCGCACCCAGCGTCTCTATGGATTCGTCGGCTGGTACGCGCTCGCCCTCCTCCTCCCACCCGCTCACACCCCCGCCAGTCTTATCGTCAGCTTTGCCCTCAGCCTCCTCGGCAGCATCCTGCTGTTTTTGAACCAGCTCACCAGCTTCGCTCGTATGTCATTCGTGTTCCCCCTCCTCGTCTTATCGCCCAAACCCTTGTCAGTTCTGTACGCCATCGGCATCTTCGTCTCTCTCACCGGGACCGGCTTTCTCATTGGGGTAAGCCCGGTTATCTCCAGACACGCCCTCCGCTCTGAACGATATCAAATATAGTTTGGAAGCCAAGTCAAACTGGTAATTCCGTATCTCTCGTTGCCCCTGCCCCTTCTCTGACCTTTCCGTTCCAAGATGTTCAAACCCGTCCGTCTCCTCGCCACCATCGCCTTTCTCGCTTCCATAGGTCTTGTCTTTGTCGGTGCTTTTGTTATCAACAATGGGGTCTGTGTCCTCGTCTATCTCTCCCACCTTGTCACGCTTACTCCTCCCCAGGTTCTTTGCATCGGTAACTTTTTGTCCACCACCGCTTTCCCACCATCTCACCGCCTTCCGCAGTCTTTGTGATCATCGAGTACCTTGCGTACACCTGGTACTGTCTATCTTACATTCCATACGCTCGCTCCGCCGTATTGAAGGTCATCGGGCTCGGCTAATGTGCTAACCCTTCCTACGATACTGACGCCGTCCACACCTCACCTGCTTGACGAGTACCGTTACGCACATTGTATTTGCACAGAAAGCGACCCTAGTGTCATACACCGAGTTGTGAAGCTGCAATTCCGCCGGCTGACTCCTCTCAACCCCTGAACGAGTTCTTCATTTCCCGCAGTTTGTCCATAATGGCGGACTCTCCCGTGACACCCGTGGCAGCCCTGCAGTGCAGATTCACACACCGTCCGCCTGAGATGCGCCGCCTACTTACCTGACTGCCTCGCTATTCAGGCGCATGAACACGTTCCACTCTTTCTCATCCCCGATCGTAGACAACCCTGTGGTCGCCTTGTTGTCCTCGACGAGTTTCGCGAGGCGCGCGATCCCTGGGTTGGTGGGATCAACTGCTTTCCCGAACGCAGTGCTTCCCGCAGTGTATTCGTGTCCGTTGTAGACGATCGTCTCGTCGGGCAACGATCCCAGGTACGACAATGCCGCGTGCATCTGTTCGCCGTTGCCCTCAAAGAAACGGCCGCAACCCCCTTGTGTGTGTCAATGGCATGTACCACGCCATATGGTCAGTCGTTTACCTTGGAAAAGGGTATCACCGGTGAAGACGCAGCCTGCCTGGGACTTGTTGGACGAATCGGTGATGTAGTAGCAGATCGAGTCCTGTGTGTGGCATGGTGTTGCCAGACATCTGCTCGAGCATCAACACCCACTTTGCAGCGCAAGCGAGGGACAGCCTACTTGACGCGAAGATTGTCACCGATGGCGAACTCGTCTTTGTCCTCGACGAGGTTGGATAGAGCAGGCACCTGCGTGCTCCCACCGTAGACGGGTGCGTCGGGGTAGCTTGCAGCCTAGTCAACGAACATGGCATTACACGGACAGATGGGCATAGACAGAGCACTGACGAAAGTCTAGTCGCCGGTGAGTGATGCGATGACGGCAAGCAGACAACAGTTAGGGACAGACCTTGTTCCCGCCGCTGTGATCGTCGTGATGGTGCGTCGTGATTGCGGCAACAATCAAGACCCCTAGCTGATTCGCGGCAGCCTGCACCTTTGGAACATCGTAAGGATCGACCGCGGCAGCCTTGTTGGAAGGCTCGTCGACGACCAAGTAGGCATAGTTGTCTTGCCTGACGGGCACGGGCACGACTTTCATGGTGGATGGGTGTCGGTGTGAGAGACGTGGAATGGGGAAAAGCCGTCGCATGAGAGAGCGAGGCGATGCAGTGATGGACGATATTTTAGTGCTAGTCGTTTCGGTGCCCGAGTTGATACCGTCTCAGCGCTGATTTCTGCGAGGATTTTATGTAAAGTTCGTCGGCGTCCTCGTCCCTCGCACCCTCCACCGTCCAGATGTCGGGTCGACGTGCCTCCGGGGTGAGCCTGTGGTCGTGAGCGTGGCCGGGTGCGCTGCTGACCCCTTTCCAGGACTGCGCCTCAAACTGCCCCACCCCGCCGCCCCAGAGTGTCGCCTCTGCCAACTTGACTACGACCTCGACCACGACCTCGACCACCGCACAGACGAGCACAGCTCAATCCACCCCTTCCTCGTCATCCGTTGTGAGAGCGGCGTCGTCCACGTCCAATGTGGGCATCGTTGCCGGAAGTGTGGTCGGTGGCGTCGTATTCCTCGTGCTGGTCGCCTCGGGCGTGCTCCTCTACCTTCGCGCACGCAAACGCAAGCGCACACCGCCCTCGTCCGAGTTCATCAACGCCATCAAGGCTGGTGCCGCTCCCATCTTCCGCTTCGAGTCAGGCGCCGAGCACATGCCCACGCTTCCCGAAAAGGGTGGCGTGTACGCACACTGCCCCCCCACCGTCCCGCACCCGTTCATACACAATTCGTACTACGCCAGCCCTCCAGTCCACAACGTCAAGTTCCTGGACGACGTGGTGGCCACGACAGACGCGCCATCCGCGTGCTCAGGTATCGAAGAGTCTTGCACTGAGAGATTCTCACAACCACGACGGGCCGACGACTCCCTTGTCCCACAACACCGCTCAAGCACGAGTGTAGCGAGTAGGAGAGAAGTATGCGGGTGCGACACAGATCTTGTCTCGGGCAGGCTGTCGCCCGTCCGCCAGCCGTCGCTTCACGTGGATTCCGTCCTCCACTTTGCGCCACGCACTTCCTTAGACGAACCATCCATATCCTTCTAGCCCACCGACGTCGTTACAGCCCCTGCGCCGGGCCCATCTGTGGTTTTGGTGTCTGTACTTTGTATGCACGCTCTCATTAATTTATACCCTCAACATGTTCGATTACGTAATATCTGTGCGTCTCTCCAAGCAGTCGGTGAGGGCAGCGCAAGCACTGACAACATGTTGGATCACTGCTCCATTTCGCATAAAGGTACGTTCTCTGCGCCGTGTCTGGGACCTGGTCCGAACTCTCGTTGCAGGGGGCGTCGTGCTCTGGTCGCGCTCTTTCACCCCCGAAGCGTCCCATATAACTTCCTCCGCCACATCCCCGGTGAACTCTCTCATTAGAGAAGCGCTCATCGAGGGCCGAACTACGGAAGAAAAGTACGAAAAGGATGGCTACGCAGTCAAATGGACGTTCGTAAACGACCTCGAACTCATATTCGTCGTACGTGCTCGTCCAACGCCCCTTCCTCCCCCCGTTCTCTCCTGACTCTCCTACACAGGTCGCATACCAGCGCATCCTGCAAATCACCTACGTCGATGATCTCCTGGCGGCCATGAGAGCGCTCTTTATCAAGCTCTTTGAGCCTTTCCTTGCTACGTTTGTCGCCTCGCTACATGCTATCAACAACGGTAAACAGGCTGCCTCCATTGCGCGGGATCACTCTACCCCCTGGAATTTCGCAAAGGCGTTCGAGGGTTGGGACAGGGTATTCGACAAGCTGCTAAAGGGTATCGAAGAAAAAGCTGCACAGGTAACGAGGACGAACGCGGCGCTCATAGTATATTCATACGTTGTGTAGGAGCGTAGGTCCCGATTCAGACCTGTCACGCACGTCGAACACTGCGCGCCTAGCCTCCCTTTGGACGATCTCGGTACATGTGCGTTCTCGCTTTGACCCCGTTCATCTGTTCCCGACCTACATTTGCCCCATAGTGCCTTCCGAGTCTCCGGAGGTGCCGCAGGATGAGCAACTTATAGCGAGGAATGTCCAGGCGCTCAAGACCAGGCTGCGTGGCCGTGGAGGCAGGCGCAGTGGTCGAGGGGTTTTGCACGTCGAGTCAGGAAGCGGACGAGACAGCCTCCCTACGTCAGAGTGAGCCTCCCTGTTTGATCATCACGTCGTCTCATTTCCTCTCCCATATCTAGCAATGATTCTACCGAGCGAAAAAAGAAAGCAAAAGCAGGGCGAAAGTGGGGCGACGAGACGCCCAGCGAATCCGACATGGCATCGCTGGACTTTAGCCTCGATAAAGCAGACTCCGGCGCTAATGGGCGTCTTGCGGTAGACTTGCAGAGTCTCGTTGATGAAGCATCTCTGGGAACGAGAACCAAGGATGGATTGTATGAAGTCAGGGACTGGGACTTTGGTCCAAAGGAAGACGGGGCCGATGACGTGATTACGGGAACACTTCGACCAAATGCCTCGAACCAGTCCACAAGCACTCTAGGATCACTAGGTTCCCTCATTGTTGCACGTCTGACAGGGTCCAAGGTACTGACCGAAGACGACCTGAAGCCTGTGCTAGAAGGTATGAAGCAGCATCTCATGAAAAAGAACGTCGCAAAAGAAATTGCGGACAAGGTGTGTGAGGGTGTAGGTGAGAGCCTTGTCGGCAAAAAGGTTGCTGGATTCCAGTGTATGTGCGTTTGGATGCTTAACTCGTCATCACACTGAATTATCTAGCGACGAGTAATGCCGTCCGGATGGCATTATCGACCTCATTGACCAGAATTCTCACACCCAAGACCTCCACCGACCTGTTGTTGTCCATCCGGACGAAACTCACTTCACCTCTCACTTCCTCTCAGCAACGAATTCCATACAGCATCGTGTTTGTGGGCGTAAATGGTGTCGGCAAAAGTACCAATCTATCCAAGGTTTGTTTCTGGCTCATCCAGAACGGCTTACGCGTCTTGATCGCGGCTTGCGATACCTTTCGGCGAGTATACACCTTGTCCTTCTCGTTCCCCTGTTCAACTAGAGCTGTTATTAGGAGTGGTGCCGTTGAACAACTCCGAGTTCATGTGCGGAACCTGAGCATGCTCGGAGTGGACGGTGCTACTAGCAGCAAAGGGCGCGTGGAGCTCTATGAGAGAGGGTATGGAAAGGACGCTGCAGGGATTGCGAAAGAAGCGATTGCACACGGTCAGTTCTCCCAGAACGGCCAGGCATGCCGAGTTGACTTTTCAGCACAGCGAAAGATAATGATTTCGATGTCGTGCTCGTCGACACGGCTGGTCGCATGCAAGACAACGAGGTATAGTCATCGTTTGTTGATGCCTCCCTTGGTTCCGTAACCGTATTCCCACATGTATATAGCCGCTGATGAGGGCACTGGCCAAGGTAAATCTGCTTGTCTTTCGGCTGCACATGCAACGACACACATCGACATGTTCACACTCTAGCTCGTCGCCGTCAACAACCCGGACAGGATCATCTTTGTCGGAGAGGCCTTGGTCGGCAACGAGGCCGTCGACCAGCTAACTAAATTTGATCGTGCATTGCGCGACTTCTCGGGTGTCTCCACGGGCAAGAGTCGGGGCATTGACGGCATGTTAATTACCAAGTGGGACACCGTCGACGATAAGGTATGAACCGCAATATAAATGGGGATCGTCGGACCGGTCGTGTTAATTTGTCTTCACAGGTTGGTGCTGCGCTTTCCATGACCTACGTGACAGGACAACCCATCGTTTTCGTGGGTTGCGGTCAGGTTCGTGACTGTGTGCACACTGATACAACACGAACGGGGATTGATGGGCTTACCGATGCCACAGACTTACACGGACTTGAGACAGCTAAGGGTGTCCAACGTGGTACAGGCTATTCTGAGCGACTAAGCGGGTTGGGGGTCTGTACGGCTTTCTGGCTGTGGTGTGTTCGGTCTATTAAACACAAACCCATGCATTGCATTTCCGATCTGCACTATGCATACCCTCAGCCTTATCAAAGTATTCGAGACCATGCCATGTGCGCACCGATAATGTTCTGCTTCTGCATATGTACGTACTTGATTGAGGAGCCAACACTGCCGGGATTCAGACTGCCAAACACCCGAATCCTCCCCCTGGGCAGCAACGGGGGCATCAACGACCTCTGACGAGTCAGAGCCATCGGCCCGGGTTGCACGCGTTGGTGTGTCCCAAAAACCGCCTCGACGTCCACATTACCACGATGATCCTTGTGCGGCTCCACTGTATGCACGCATGGGCCTAAAGCTGCCACCCATATCAACAGGGCTGGGCAGCGATCAGGACATCAAACCTAACTCAGTGCCACGGTCCCAGCTACGATGGAAATCGAAGGGCGACATGGAGTTGCATGAGCCCCAAATCGACACGTTCGTTCACGGCTGCTCCGTTCTCGTTTCGTAGAACGGACTCGTCTGCATACGTATCGTATCACGATTTTCCCGGACGGAGCACCCGCTGCCATCTCGTACTGGGTTTGAGGAGTCTGATTCTGTAGTGGCGCAGTCCCTTCTTTTTCTCGCTTGGCTAAACCGTGCCACTGGTGCGGGCCATTCTCTCGTGTAGCGAGATTGGACGGTATGAGACAAAAGCACCGGAGGCGACGCACGTGCATCCTGCAGGTGTCTGGCGACATTCCGACCGAAACGAGACGGACCGGCGAGACACCCCGCAAGCGCAGAAGCCATACTTGCGACCGACGTTTATGGGACCCATCTCCTTTATCTAACGTGCTGGCGGGAGTGAACACAAGTTCTCAGCCTTGAAAGCAAGGAAAAACAGGCGAGCACCTCAAGTCAGTGGGACCTCTAGATGACGACCCCTAGCGACAAGAATAACAGCCATCGCGACGACGAACAAAGCTTGCGTGTGATCATATTCGAGCGAACCGTTTGCAGAGCCATCCTGAGGGCGAGTATCTCGGAAGTGTAACACGACACAGCTCGGTAGCGACTTTGATGTCGATCCACAGACGCATTCGATTTGGTTCTGAGCGAGGCCGATCTACACCTAAGCGTCAGCAGGTTCACGGTGCCGGAATGATCGTAGAGCACCGATGGTGTCTTTTCGCGGCGCGGCGCTACGTTCAAGTAGGCCATCGATAAAAACAAGGACGCTACAATTACAAGTCCATAAACTCGGAATGGGACTGATTTCAACAAATACGCGTGCGGTGGTGTGAGGCCTACACTTTGACTTTCTCAGAAAGGAACCTGGACCATTCTGCCTCGCCCCAGGAACTAGAGATTTCGTTCGCGACGAGACCATCCCATAACGTAGTGGGCGACACATGGATGCTGTTCTGCCTTGCGAACTTGACTAGAGCAGAACGTCGAGGGTAGTCGCTCTCCAAAGTCGGACAATGTTCCAACTCACTCGTGTACTTCAAGTCGTCTGTGACGGCCACGCCACCGTTCGGGGTGCTTTTGAGCTTGAGAAGTTCCTTGAATTCCTCTACCTTGCCGTTATCCTGAATCACAGAATCGGCGATGTCTGCGAGTTTCTCGCGGATCTGCAAAGGGGTGAGGGTCGAGCAGGGGATGTCATAAAACTCTTCTTGTCTGTCAAACAACTGGTGGAGTGGACTAGATCGAGCGGAGACGACAAGCTAGCACGAATATGTCTTACTTTGCGGGAAAAAGCCCAGAAGTGGTCAGGTGAAGCGCGGATAACCTGAGAACCGAGGGCCGTGAGCGTCGATCCTATATGCGTGTCGTCGTTGCACTGACGGCGAGCCCAGCTTCGTGGGTAAATGTCGATGACCCGTGCCAGGGCTGAACTTGCAACCTCACGATGAGCTTGACTTTTCCATGGTATTTACCGCCCTTATCAAACCAGGGTTTGAGCACAACGTCGATCGTGTGTGCGAACTTTGCACTAGGGCGTCGTCAATTCTGTGCAAGCCAATCCCGGAAGCATAGTAGAAACCTAAAGGGGCAAACGTAATCGACTTGCAACAGATCGTTAGCCGCCTTGCACGGCAAGAGGAGTCACTCACGGAAGACATCCAGAGTGTGTGGTGCGACCCTCGTCCCTGCGACAATGAGTGGATCAAGAGGAGGATGCAAAGCCATGATGGTTTATCGGAAGAGGGTGTGGCTTATCATTCGATGGGTGACATGTCACGCACGTGACTGATCTTACTTGACACGTACGAACGGCTCGAACGTCGTCGTCTGATGCGGAATCGTGACACTACAAAGCTCGGTCGGACGTGCATTCCTCTGGGTTGCGAGTAATCTGTGGGCCACATCGGAAAGAACGCGCGCATTGGACTGTCAATGACCCTCGACTTAGGTCACTGTTGCAGGGATGCACAAAGTCTCTGGTAGTATATCGGATAGTACACCCGCCTGTCATCAGGATGGTCGCGGGAGAGCGGGGTTCGACTCCCCGCCAGAGAGGCTATTTTTTTTTTCCCCCTGTTCGCGTAACAAGGCACCTTTGCCAAGAACACTTGGTGATGGTGGCAGCTGTCATCACCTCATGGATGGCGAAGCATTCTGTACGAGTCAAGTACATCGTGTGGTATGTCTCCTGGTCGTAGCACACGCAATGGACAAGTGTCGCTTGCTCACCACAGCGACACGTGAACGAGCGGAGACAAGTCGCAGTCGTGGGAGGCATCGCCGGCTAGCTCGAACGGACGTTTTCTTCGAGCCATTTTCGCACCTCCCTCTTATTGATCATGTTCATCACCTGCACACGTTCCTCCTCCGTGCGGTCCCGATATAGCCGCATAATATGTCCACAGACACTCCACACGTCATCCCAGGCAGCATCAAACAAATCCCACCAGCAGTTGGGCGACGTGGAAGGAAGCGAGATACCCAGGTGACGGACGGCAAGGAGGATCGCTGCGCTGACGATGGTTGGAACGGCATACAGCGTATACGCCGGTGTTTGCAGTCTAGACACGTGCTCGCATCAAGGCTTGCAGATGCAGTCGAACCACGCACGCATCATTCAAGTAACCCCATGCCTTTGCACACGTGTCCTTCCGATTCATGAGGCCGAGCACGCGGAGGTAATTAATGAGCGTGCCATAGGGCAACACGACATGGACATTGAATCCGAGGCGTTTGAGAATCTGCATTTCGGCCACGACAATGGCGTCTTTGAGGTCGTAGAACGTGTTGCCGAAATACGACATCGGTGCGTATTTGAACCGCTCAGCATTCTTGCGTGGGCCGGGAGACGTGAGCGCGTGTGCGTTGCGCTGGAGAAGGAGGTCGTAAGTGTTGATGAGGTCCCGGATCCGAAGCGGACACTCTTCGAGTTTCGAGGCGAGATAGAGAGCGCCCATGCCCACGTCCTGTCAGGGGAGGTGGATCGAACGCGAGGACGAAAAGAAAGAGTGATAGCTAACCCCTATGTTGAACTGCTTCATCGAGGACGTGTACCAGAAACGTTGGTACAAGATTTGAGCGGTAGCGACGGCCACTTGCTTCCTGGGGCGGGCGGTGCGTTATGGGTGGTCATGGAGGCGGTCCGGCAACGCACTGTTTGAGAAGGAGGCCAGCCTCGTGTATGAGCTTGCAACCAAACGCTCTGAGATCTTCTTCTAGTTCTGGTGGGATGCCATCCTCGCAAGATGGCGTACGTTCGACTTGGGCGAGCGTCGCGAGCGGGACGAGGTCGGGTGCCGCCATGACGGTGGCTATTGGGGAGGTGTAAACAAAGTCGGCCAAACAAAGTGACCTTGGCCCAGCGCCACTTGCAAGGGTGTTCGTCTGACATGTCGAACCTCCCCGCCAAACCCGAATTCTCGAGGACGGCGAGCAGCGCATGGCCCGAGCCGAACGAGGACCGGCGTCCAAGTGGTCCAGGGCGCGCATCACCAGACCGGTACTCCCATCAACGGGACGACAGAGACAGGAACGGAGATGGAAGGGACCGCGAACGTGGGAGCCGTTCGCGATATACGCCAGGTGGACAACGGTCGCCTGTGCCTCCACGTCCAGTGGACAGGTACGTTTCCGGTTCTCGTGATACTTATCACGGACGAGAGTATCGTAACTATGATGATACCCGTGTTCGAGACGACCGCTGGAACGATTGGGACCGGGATCGAGACAAGGACAGGGATAGGGACAGGGACCGGGGATACTACAGAAGAGGCACCTGGACACCCCGGAGGGACTATAGTCCAAACCGTCTCACCTCTGGCCGGAGGGGGTATGGCCCCAGGGAGAGTGACTGGCGCGGTCGGGATGACTACAGGAGAGAGAGAAGCAGGGAGCGAGGGAGGAACTGGGACCGTGATGACCAGCAGCCCAGAGATCGCGAACACGACAGACGACCGGCATCCCCGACCTATCGTCCTGTACGACTGTCACCGCACCGTGGTGAGTCCAATTCTATCCAAATCGATGCATGTAATCATAACGTGCTAGACCATCACCGCGAAGCCTATGCTCCCCCTCGCCGGACCCAGCCATCTTATCCATCTCGAGGAAGGCGCTCGTCTTCCCCCCGAAGTACGGGGAGTGGGTCCCGCAGATCATCCCCCTTGTCTCGCGCGCAAGCAGAGGCGGTAGATGCCCACGAACCTCGCGATGTTCCTCGACGGTTGAGAAGCCCATCTCCTCGTCGAGAAAGTTCAAGCCCGAATCGACATCGACGCACCATGGCGAGTCCTACACGATCAGCGTCCGAACGCCGATCTCCCGGGATAGCGGGTCGTCAGGTTCATCACGATGATGAGGCTGACGGGGAAGCTGTTCGGAGTGTGTCTGAACCTGTTCGGGGAGAGGGCCGACCCGTTGAGGGTACTGTTGTTTTGGGTGACCAAATGGAGGTCGAAATGGACAGTGTGGAGTTGGCTATCAAAGGAAAGGACCATGCTGACAACCGAGATGGGGAACCGGGTGGAAACGCGGGAGTCTCTGGGCGAACAGGTTCGCCGTCAGATTGCCAACAGCAATTGATACCAATTCTTGAAACTGTTGCGGTGCCATCAAGCGAGGCGGGTGTCACGCCACCCTACTTACCAAGCATTCCCAGGTACGGGGCGAAACTCAGGTTTAGTGCCACGTATGAGGGGGAGGTGAGAGAGTGTGTGCGATCGCATTTGCTGACTGATGGCTGATGATGGCCGACCTGACTTTAGTACAGCCGGTTGGAAGCCCGTCGTGCACATGCAGCGGGAGAGTGCCGATGGAGCCAGAAGGCGAGCCGTCGAGCAGTTCACGAACTGGAGATGACCACGCTGGACTTGCGTGCTGCACAGAATCGCCGAGAGCTCGCGGAAGCACACCGTAAAAAGGCACACCATGGACAGCTTGGGATTGATGCCGAGAGTGTGCAGTGAACATATGATCGCGATCGTAATATGTAGTACATTAGCGCGAACACGACATCTGATTACGAATGATACGCGTCCAAGATAGATCAGAGGGTGGCGCGCAGAAGAAAGGGCAGTTCTGAAACTGGCCGATGGGACCGAGACGGGACGCCGCATGGACATGCCAGCATTGGTTTGAACAAATCTGGCTGACGAGCTGAGCTGCGGCGTGCGGTGGTAAGATGACTGATCGGGAGGTGGGAGCCCACGGTTACACACCTGGTGCTTCTCGCCGGAGCTATCTGTTCGGCAGAGGGTAGGTATGGGTGAATCCCAAGCTGTCGAGAGAGTACTGTGAGCGGGGAGATCAGTAGGTGGAGGGATAAGGCAAGGGAGAGCCATCAAAGGAGGACGAACCGAGATGAGCGCATGGAGGACGGCGGATTCGATGTTTAGCGATGGAAGACGGCCAGTGCGAGGATGGACGACCCTATGACGTATGGGGGTGTGGCAGAGGACGACGCTCAGAGGGCAAGCAGACCAAGGGGCGGGGTGCATGTGGGTGATGCTCGGTATGATACAAGTAAGGTATGGCGTAGGTATGATGCAAGTACATATGGGGCGCGTGTGCAAGACGCCACCTGGCACCATCAGACCGCAGCGTGACGAGATCACTGTCAGGGGAGAAAGGGGTGAGCGAGGGACAGACCGACGAGCGCGCGAGCAGAAACCTTTGTGGGAGGCCAACACGCATAGACGCTTTATGTGCGGGAGCGATGGCTGCCAGAGCGACGGGACGGGAGGAGGAGGTCCTTTGGGCGGTGGACGAGACGGGAGGACCGATGATGGGCACCAGGACGACGGTTTGGTTGTGGTTGGGGCACGGCAGGGTCGTCGTTGACGTCACGCTTCCGTTTCTGGGGACGGTGGGTGTATGGAGGGTGTGAGAGGTCCTCGTCGGTGTCGGGGAGATCGAACTGGAGGAAGGTCGGGGAGTGGTAGGGGAGTGGACGGGGAGCGAGGAGGGGGACGTCGCACACGACGCGGGTGGTGTGCG
>JBBPKN010000756.1:0-29411 GCA_038089275.1 Pulveroboletus cf. rosaemariae
TGCGCAACCTATCGATCCCAGCGATCGCAATAAAATTGCTTCTAGCAGCGGACAAGCCTCTGGAAATCAAACACAACCAGGCTTGGTTGGCCTCTTTGCCGGTTGTCATCTCATACATGGTGCTGACGACCTCTTATTAGGCGCAACAAGTGAACGACCCATCTAATACTTCGGCTGGAGTGGTTCATCTGGTGGTGTGCACTCACTTCTCGAACGTATATTCTTTCACCAACAATAGATCAGCATCAGCAGGAGTCAGGCAGAGCCATTCTTTCTATTGCGTTTCCAGCATGGCTATTTTGCTTGGGTTCAGGTACTGGAGACGGAATACATTGACCGCAGAGATTTGAGGCACTGCGTCTCGATGCCAAGCTCGTGTGGACATCGACTATGTGGTCTGTCGGGTTCATGGCCCAACGCCACGGTAGACCAGCTCATGACACATAGCGTCGGGACTGGTAAAATTGGGGTAGTGTGAGGGCGTGCCTCGGCGAGAAGAGGGACCGAGTGCAGCTCCTTGAAACAATGTATTATGAACAAGTCTGCTGTGATAATACGAGTCGCAATAGCACCATTCATGTCTGGGCTCGCCAGATCAATTGTCCCATAGTCGCTCGTGGGGTTCATACCCATGTGAGCGTTGGGACGGGAGGACATATCCACTCAAGTCAATGTAAGCATAAGAATGTTAGCCTAGGCTCTCCCATCTGGTGAAGAAGACACGCTAGCAGACAATCGAGTGGTCAACTTGATACAGCTTAGACTCGTTTCAGTGATGTAAGCGTGCATCCGCTTGACACATTCTTTTAATCCACTCGTTGAGGCCCAAGACTTTTCCCACTCTACTCATGTCAACAAATCTCAAGGGAGAAGCATGTGCTACGACTGTGGTCAGTCAATGTCACTGTCACTGTCCTCGTATTGGGTGCAAATCACAGTGGTGACTCACCACCATTGGGCACGCGATAAATCTGCTCGAAGTGACAGTCATTCACACGAACCACCCGCATTCCTCCGTTCTTCCGATGCCACAAAGCCCATTAATTCAAGGTGTGTTAAAATTCTGCGGAATGCTACAAACCAATGTCGATTTTGTATGTTCCTTGGAATATGGAAGTATGGCGCCTCTATATGGACCCAGAGAGAAATGTGTGAGAGTGTGAGTGGTTCACATTATACGTTGGTAGAGCCTGAAGTACGACCCCGTCTTTGGTCGTACAAAGGCATTGCCGGGATAGTGTTGGCTCACCGACATCGAACCTGCGAATGCTCGAGGTAAGAACCAGTGTTCTACGAACGCGCTCCCTTTCCTCCACTATCTTGATGCCATGAGACTCGCTGATTTGGGGCGTGTCAATATCCTGTGGAACACACAGACCGGACTGTCGATCTCGGCTGCTCGCTGGAGTATGAACTTACTGTGTGATGTGCCTACGCGGAATTGGAGAGAAATATGTCAAACGTACGTCGACCATGCTGGTCTGTGCGTTGTGTTGGTAGAACCTGAAACAAGGGTTCAGTAGAGCATTTGATCCGTAATGCAGTCGACGCACGACGACCCGCGTCTTTGGTGGTCCGAAGGCACTGCTTGCAATAGCAAGGCTTGTACACGAGCACAGTTATTTGAGCCCCAGAGACGCCTACGTATGTGGACACCCACCGAGTCTGAATGCATCTAGTTCTGGTAGTGCATAGATCCACCTCACAACTTGTCGAGAACTTTTCTTTCGCTCCCTGTTCGGGAAAGCCAGGAAAGATGTATACATCCGTTGTCTGTGGGCCTAATGCGGACCGTACATCTGTTGTGAATCAGGTACTACAGCCAAGGCATGACACAAGTTCACAAGTCCGAGAGTACTCGACAACGAGAGGCGGTTTTTATTATTCGTATTGACTGCTCGCCTGGAAGTTGCAACAAAGTCACCTAACAAGAATTAAGCAACAGCGAGCGCGAAGGCACGAGGCACCTACGATCCATATCAGGAACGACCTTGCACGCCATCACGGCCCCAGTAAACCGAAACACCTTTCTCCACCCTCCAAAGCCAACGACAGTGTACCACCGGTGAGGATGTCGTCGACAGAGACGGGTGCGTAGCAGCTCTGAGAAGTGATCGTACACTGCTGACATTTCGGCAAGACCGACAAACAGTACTTGACACGGGCAAAATTGGTGACGTGTTGGCGGTTGCATTTCACCCGGATGGAAAGCATCTTTTGGGTGGGAATAGGGATGGAATCCGACGCTGGCGACTTGAAGATGGTCAGGAAGTTGGAAGACAAACGGGAATGCACGTGAACGCTATTTCAGTGTCCAGCGATGGCAAACAGATTGTTTGTGGGAGTCGCGAGAGTGCGAGTGTGTGGGATGCCGGGCTCCAGCAAAAGATAGTTGAGGTGGAGATTGGAAACCAGGTGAATACAGTCGATATCTCCAGAGACTCGACCAGATTTGCTACTGGCACAGACGAGGAAGCGAGCATTTGGAATGTTACAACTGGGGAACGACTCGTTGGCCCCCTGCAAGAAGACAAAAGAACCAATGGAATCAAGTTCTCTCCAGACAGCGAGCACATTGCCATTTCCTACTTTGATGCCTTGATCCATATCTTCGACAGTCGCACTGGTAATGTGCTCATCACTGTCAAAAGTGTAATGGCCTCGTTTTCCATAATCACCCCCCTCGCATGGTCCCATGACAGCCAGCAGATCTTTGTGGCGACAGGCGACAGGAAAATTAAGTCGTTCGCCATGGCCACAGGGGCCCTGCTTACCGAGTCGCCAACTCTTTCTGTGGAAGCGGTCGAGTCCATCTCTCTCGCTGTAAACGGCAAATTCATCGCTACTTATGGTTGGAAATCCATCTTCTTCCTGGATGCAACAACTCTCGCCCAGATTGGCTCTGACATCAAAGATAGTGGATGGATATACTCAATCGCCCTCTCCCCAGATGCTGGCTACCTGGCAACTGGGCGATATGATGGGAAAATCATTGTGCGTGACCTCGCACCTATTCTCCCAGACTCGTATGGTCCTTTCCATGTAGGCATTTTATTCATCTGGATGTCGGCGCATCGGATAACCATTCATTTCATCTTCAATGCTAACACCACTCTAGACGTCTAGTGGTGGTGAAGGACAGCCAGACGAGGAACCTGCAACCTCGGGTGGCCATGACAATAAATCCACTGACTCTAGTCAAGTAAGATTTGCTGCTGCGTCATCGAAATGAATTGCGCTGACCTCTTTGTTGTACAAATATACTAGGAGGAACCTGGAGTATCGGGTTCCGTTCACTCCAAGACCCACAATGAAGATGGCAATGGCGATCTTCTCGAGGTATGAGTACCTTGTTTTCTCGCTCAGTTCTCACGATCGCACAGGCCGAGGTCCCTTCTGGTGCGCCAGCCGCTGAATTCAATTATGATGAGGTCGGTCATGACTATACTCTCTTCATCGCTCTGTGTTGACCGTACTGGAGCCGCCATCTCCAGCATCATCAGGTCATTACAGCGAAGACGAGGCATCACCACAAGGTCCGTTCCATGCCATTGCACACTTGTCAGGTGATTACCTCCATCCCAGGAGCACGTCAAGGGCAATACCGCGAGGCCAAGGAGTCGTCTCAGCACTTTCCAGTGTTTAAAAAGTGGCTACAGGCGAAGATTAAGAAGACTGACAAAGATCCGACTTCTCGTGAGATCGAGCGCACTCCCAGAGGGTCGCGTCAGCCCGTCAATCGTCGATCTCCCCCCCAATCACCAGCAAGAGCAGACGTCTCAAGGGAGGGCCCTTCGCGGATGGCCGCAGCTATACGTAAGCCGGTGAGTGCTCTCCCTTGATAGACGATCCAATGTAGTAGATTTAGCCCACACCTCAGCGAACAGTCGGGGGATATCTTGGAAAACGGGCGGTTTGTTGTTCCTCGAGTTTGTATGCAGGGACTCATGGGACATTATAGCCAAAACCGCCTGCTCAGCCTATTAGATCCAGTGATCGCAACTCAAACGTTCCTATCAGCCGGCAAGCTTCTGGAGGTCAAACACAAGCACGCTCTGTTAGGCTTCTTTCTTCTGATTGTCATCCGCCATGTGCACCAGCTCATTTCTGTTAGGTGCAACTAGTGAACGACCCATCTGATGCTTCCGCTGGAGTGGTTCACCTAACGGTGCGTATGCATTCCTCGATCGTGTATTGTCTCACCAACATTAAATTAGCATCGGCAAGAATCTGGCCGGGCTACCCTCACCATCACGTTTCCTGCATGGTTGTTGTGCCTTGGCTCAGGTACAGGAGATGGAACACATTGATTGGGGGGTTCAAGGTAAACGTTTAGTATAGTCATCGACTATTCGGTTTATTGAATTCGTAACCCATTACTGGTTGGCAGTAGTGTGGGTGCTAATAACGCCTACCTGTTTTAGCTCGGTGAGACATCCATTCCAGGAGGGTCTACGCCTGCTCGAACAGTGGGACGAACGGACAGCATATAATCTATTTGATGTAACCTGAAGAATAACCGGACTAGGCTATCCTACCTCGTGAACAAGATTCACCAACAGATGACTGGGTAGTGACGTTGACACAACCTAGGTTTACTTCGGCGATGTAAACCAGACGCCTTCCCCATCGTGGCATCCACTCAACCCGCCTTCTCAGTTGACTCACCAAATTCCAAGGCACTTCCCACTCCACTCGTACAGACACACCTCGAGACAGAGACATACGAACTGTGGCTTGCTGTCGTTGTCGCACTCTGTTGTGCCCTTGCCTGGGTGCGAATCATATTAATGACTCACCAACGTTAAGCTCGCGATGGGTCCGCTCCAGGTGGGAAGTCACGCAGATCAACCACATTCCTCCTCTTCCTCGGTGCAGGGTCCGTCAGTTCAGGGAGTGTTACAATTCTATGGGGTGCCACAGGCCGGATTGTCGATCATGTCGGTCCGCTGGTATAAGGAAACATGGTGGTTCTAGATGGGCCTAGATAGAAAAAGTATGAATGAGAGTGTTGAATGCACTGGTTTGTATGATGTGTTGGTAGAGGGTAAGAACCATATGAATGTCAAGGACAATTATTTGGGCTTTAGAGAGACGGGCACGTTTATGCACCTGTCTAATATGAGCGTGATGTGGTTCTAGTTCCAGTGGTGCACACGTACATCTTGTAAAACTGCAGAATACTTGTAGTCACTGTATATTAGATAGATATGTTAGTACTAACCTGCAGGATACTTGTAGTCACTAAGTATCCTAAGGTAACTAATGGTTCGATGAAGCTATAAGCTTATGTAAGCGGTAGAGCGTAGGTAACCAATAAATTCTAACACATCTCACCTCACTATTTGAGCCCCGAGAAACTTACGCACGTATGGTATCCACTGGTCCAGTTTGTATGAATGCTTCTAGCTCTGGTGCATGTATTCGTTTCCTAAATTGTCCGGATCATTTAAGGCTACTGACATCCGCAATCCGAAGCAAAGTGCTCCCAGCAGTGGACATGACCAACCAGGCTTAGTTCATTTCTCTCTGGTTATCAAGTACCTTGCCATGATGGGCTTATTCAATAGACAGAGATAATAAGCACTGTCTGTTTATGCTCTACGGCAAAAACATGGTCTGTTGCACCGTTGCGATGTCACTTTTCCCTATTTCACCACCGAGGTGATGTAAGGGAGAGATCTAACGTCAACGGGACGGATAGTCACAAACCAGACTGTCGATCTTGCATGCTCGTCGAAATTTAGTAACATGGCGTCTCTAAATGAGCTTGGAGACAAAAAAGTATGAGAATACGGGTCAATTACGGACCCGCGTAAATGCATCAGTAGAAACGGGAGCAGGAGATATCGATCATTGAACTGCAATACCAGTTAATCAAAATGATCGAGGTCCCCATCCTTGGTCGTCCAAAGGGCATCACTAGCGCAAGTAATACTTGTACATGAGCACATCTATCTGACACGAACGCAAGTGTGACCCCCACTAGTTTGTATGAAATGCTTCTAGTTGCAGCAATGCATACGTTCGTTTCTCACCTTTTCGCGAGGATTTTTATCAGGTGCGATTCACTCCCTGTTCGAGATGGCCACACATCCATGTTTTGTGCTGGTCGGTGGGCCTTATGCGGACTGCACGTTCATCGTGAAGCGAGTCCTGCAGTCAATATATTGGGACGTTAGCAACTCTCAGAGTAGTAGTCAATGAAAGACGGTCCCTTGGTATCAATTGTCTGCCTAGTTATCGCAGCAAAGTCATCCAGCAGAGGTTCAAATAGCAACATTAAAGACCTAGGCGCCTGCAAACCTTATTAAGAACTGGAAAGCTGTACCACCACAGCTCGAGTAGATCGAAACGCCTCCTTTTTTTTCTTGACGGCAAACGACAGTGTACCACCGGTGAGGATGTCATCGACAGGGTTCGGTGCGTAGCAGTTAGACGAGTGATCGTGCATTGTTGACGTTTGAGTAAGACCCAACATTAGTGCTTGACGGCGGTCACTCTTGCACGGTGCGGGCAATCGCATTCCACCCAGACGGAAAGCATCTCTTGAGCGGGAGTAATGATGGAATTCAGCAATGGCGACTCGACGATGGCCAGGAAGTCGGAAGACAAACAGGGATACAGGTGAATGCCATTTCGGTGTCCAGCGATCACAAATGGGTTTTATGTGGGGGCTATGGAAGCACGAGTGTGTGGGATGCCGAACTCCAGGAAAAGATCACCGTGGTGGAGGATGGAGGCGAGGTGAATGCGGTCGATATCTCCAGGGATTCAACCAAATTCGCCACTGGCACGAACGACAGACAAGCTAACATTTGGGACATTTCAACCGGGGAGCGACTGGTTGGCCCTCTCCGACATGACAAGGAGTCCGGTTCTCCCCAAGTGACGAGTACATTGCTGTTTCCTGCCATGGAGGTTCGATCAGGGTCTTTGACGGTTGCACCGGCTATGCGCTCATCACTGTCGAAGCGGTCATGACCACGTTCGCCATAGTCACCCCACTTGCATGGTCCAACGACAGCCAGCGAATTTTCGCAGCGACAAATGACAGAAAAATCAAGTGTTTTTCTGTGTCCACTGGGGTCCTGCTTGCCCAATCACCAACTCTTGCCACACATGTGATCGAGTCCATCTCTATAGCTGCGAATGGTAAATTCATCGCTGCTTGTGGATACAGTTCCATTTTCTTCCTCGATACATCAACTCTCACCCGGATTGATTCCACCATTATAGACAGCAGATTTATGTACTCAATTGCCATTTCCCCGAATGCTAGCTATTTGGTAGCTGGACAAGCAGACGGGAGGATCGCCGTGAGTGACCTTGCACGTATTCTCCCGTATTCGTATGGTCCTTTCCAGGTAAGCATTCATCCATACGTAATTTTGGCACATTGGATAACCATTCATTCCATCTCTTATATTAACATACCACCTTAGATATTTGATAGTGATCAAGGACAGGTAGAGAAGCAGCATGCGATGTCGGGTGGTCATGACAGCAAACGGCCTGCTGACTCTAATCCAGTATGATTTGCTGTTGCATGTCGAAGTGAATTGCACTGACCCCATCGTTTCATACGCATACCAGAAAGGACATGGGAAATTGATACCAATCGAGTCTGTGACCCACAATAGAGACAGAGATATTCTCGAGGTATTGCTTCATTTTTTTCCTGCTTGAGCGTGTTCCCATAAGCACAGGTTGGGGTACCATTTGGTGCGATGGTAGCTCAATCCAATCTTGGCGAGGTTTGTAATAGCTATGCTCCTTTCTTTTTCTAATGCCGACCTTGCTGAAGCCATTATTTCCAGCGCCATCTCTCCATTTCCGCAAGGATGAAGCACTGGTACCAAGCATTTCGGGTGCTGTGTCGGCGGCTCCTCCCCCAGAAGCGCGTCCGAGAGAATATCGTGGCACTTCGGAGTCATCTGAGGGCATTCCGGCATTTAGAGACTGGCTACAGGCAAAGATTAAGAGCAACAAGGACTCAGGATCGCATGTGCCCAGTCGTATTCCTCCAGAGTTACATCAGCCTGACAACCCTCAGTCTCCTGCCCAATTATCATTGAGAGAAGACGTCCCAAACGGGGGTCCTTTCAGGATGGCACGTACGCGAGTGGGTACTCTATATTAGTAGATGGTCTGGACGTGGCACATTTGACGTATCTTCTCAGCAGGCAGTTGCAAAGCATATCGGGAAACTAATGGTTAGTCGTGTCTTGAGTCTACATGTGCACACTCATCGGATGTTGCTGTTGAAATCGCCTCCCAGGTTTACTGACTCCGATGACCTGAATAAGAGTACTTCTGGTAGGGGACAGCACTCTTGGAATCAAATACAAGCAGAATTCCTATGTTTCTTTCTGGCCTATCGTACACTTTGTTGTGATGGCTCATATACTGTTAGAAGCGGCAAGCGAATGATCCGTCTCACCTCTCAACCCAGGGGGACCATCTAACGGTGCGCATACTTCCCTTCAATTACTTCATGGACTGATAGGGTCATATCAGCGAGAATCATATTCGACTGTCCCTACGGCCACATCTCCCTCATGGATGCGTTACAATGCAGATGCCAGAAACAGAACACATGGGTCCGGGTGATGCAATGCAATGCATGTGGATACCATGTTTAGTTGCAATAATGTAAGCAGTCACCATGCCGTCCCTCGGGCTTATGTCTGCACAGGTAGTAATATACGTTTGGACAAGCTCACACATGGCCCAACTCATCAGGATGTTCGGTTGATCCTGCGCACACGAACGCTGGAATGGGGCTGTTGTGGTAGAAACCTGAAGAATGACAAGACAAAGAGCTAGCTCCTTGTTCTATCCCTAGTATCTAGTGACGATACCGATGACTTGAGGGTGGCAACTCACATTAACTCATTCCACCCTCTTTGAGGTTCTAAGAACTGCATACCCAACGACCTTTCAGTCCACAATGACCACAAGTTATGCAACACATGTGGGCTCACTTACCAAGGGCACGTTACTACAAGCCTGTTGAAGTGCCCCTTGAGTCATGCACTCGAGATGTGACGAGCGCCTGCCGAGTCGTTGTGATGATACTCTGCCTTATCTCACGATCAAGGGGGAATATCAAATATCGATGCGACGGACGGTGACAAATGGCTGAGGGTCGTCATGACAAAGCAGTTCTAATTCATCTTGTATTTCAAGGTCTATCTATGAGACAACGTCAGTTTAGAATGAGCCAATGTTCACAAATCAGACCGTTGGTTTATACCTGTTGTTGGGAATGAGATATAAGTAGGCTTGGATACAAAAGAAACAAAAATTAAAAATAACATGATTATATTGTCCTGCATGTTGCGTTGGTAGAACTTACGGCAATAGGACTTGAATTAAATGATCTGAGAGATTGATTTAGGTCATCCAAGGATACATACTAGCGTCAGTGAAGCTTATGTGGGAGTGTAATTGTTTGAGTCCTAGAAAGATACGAACGTATGTGTGAAATCCATCTGTCCAATATGGGTATGACATAGTTCCAGTTCCAGTACGAATACATTCATCTCCCATCTCGTCGAGAATGCTTCATCGGGTGTAAGCGCTCCCTAGTTGAAATGGTCATAAAGTAAGCCTGTACCTCATGCCAGTTAGTGTCTAATGCGGAGTGTACACTCGTTATTAAGAGAGTCTTGCAGTCAAGATAAGTATGGGAAGGACTCGCGAATCCCAGAGTGCCCGGCAACGAGAGACAGCTTTGTCGGTGCTGGCCACTAGCATAACAACAAGCGGAAAGGCAAAAAGGCGACTGTGATCCATTTTAGGAACAGAAAACGTGTGGGAGGCAACTGGGCGCCGACCACAGCCAGAGCAAGTCAAAACACCCGGCTTTTTTCCATCTCCAAGAACAATAGTGTACCACCGGTGGGGATGTCGTTGACAAAGACTGGTGTGTCACAGTTATGAGGGTGATTGTGCAACACTGATATCCTAGTAAAACCCAATAATAGTACTTGACACTGGTCGCACTGGGCGGATATGGGCGGTCGCGTTCCACCCTGATGGGAAGCACCTCTTTGGCGGGAGTCCCAATGGGATTCGACGTTGGCGACTTGAAGATGGCCAAGTGGTCGGCGAACAAACGGGAATGGAAGTGCATGCCATCTCAGTATCAAGTGACCACAAGTGGGTAGTATGCGGGGGCATCACAAAACTTGCATATTTCTGACATTGCCCGATCAGTGCTGTCACAGTCGTCACCCATCACACATGTGACGATTCCGTCAGTGAGCACGCTGTCATCGTCTATCGTATGAATGGCAAAGTAGATAGTTAGTTTATCGTGTAGGTATGCTCCTGACAGTAAACAACATTGCAATGTCTGGCCTGTTAAAGTGCACCATATCCTTCCTGCGCCCAGATATCTGTTGATTATGGTATGACCTCCATATAATACAGCTTTCCGTTTCACTGTGACAGCCACAATCTTTCATTGCCTACCCAACATATTAGCATATGATAGTTCCATTCTACTTTAATATGTTGACTGCCTTCTGCAGTATCCTCAGTCATTTCTCCATCCTGACTGAGGTATGCAAGAGCTCATCCTATGTTACAGTATTGCTCACTGACAAGTACCTAGTCCTCATTTCCATTAGGTACTAATTCAGTCATTTCTCCATCTCAACCGAGTTCTCATTTCCATTAGGTTATGAGCCCTGTAGCCTAAAAACAAAATTTAAGGAACTCATTGAAATCACCATGTCTGGCCAAGGAAATACCCCACAATTGACAACTTTACCAGTCCCCACCTCATGGGACATGCCATCCAATTCTGGACACTTTTTTCTGCATGCTGAGGATGATCAGCTATCAGATAAAACTGGCTATTTTGTATGGGCCCACTATATGAAGAAAGCTCTCAGTTTTTGTGGCCTACTTGGCATAGTAAATGGTATCATGTCTCAGCCATTAGACCCAGCACAATATCAAGTCTGGAAGAAGATGGATGATACTGCATGTGCATCCATTACTGGTTGTATCAAAGCTGACCTTGTAGTCAAAATTATTCATATGAATACTGCAAGTGAAGCTTGAAAGCTTCTTGCTGCTAAATTCAGCCAAGTTGGCACTGGGTCAATAATTTACTGGTTTTGTTACCTTACATATCACATGCCCAGTGGCGGAGATGTCTCAGTACATATTAATAAGTATCAGGAAGCTGTGTGTTATCTTGCCAATGCAAATTTTGTTTTACAGAAATGGCTGGCTGCTATTATTCTGCTATCTATCCTGCCCTCTGATTCCAAGGACCCTGATTCCTGGGATTATTTCATCAAGGGAGTACACTTTGACAAGATGATGACAACTCTATCTAGTGTTATCTCTGAGATCCTTGAAGAAAAACAGTGCCAGAAACCCACCACCATTACACCAATCAGCAGCACTGTTGAGAATGTACTTGCCACATTGGAGTAGACTGCTCATGCATCTGGGATCAAGTTCTGCACCAACTGCCAGCATGCTGGGTACAACAAAACTATGTGTTATGCAAAAAATGGTGATATAGAGGGAAAGGAATCTAAAAAGCAATCATGAAATAAAAAGAAGGAGAAGGCAAAAGTCACTAAGAAAGATATGGAGAAAGATGAAGTCTCAAATTTTGTGCTAGAGAAGTGCTTACTAACCACTGCCACTGCTGCCTCCTCCACTCCACCATCTGGTACACTTGCTCAACTAGCTTTACCTTTCATTGAGATCAGTGATTCTGCATATCATACCTGACTTACCCACTCAATACCTATTATTGACTCAGGGACATCAACTCACATCCTCACTGACTGCTGCTTTTTCACCTCCTATTCTATGGTGTTAGGTGGCAGTATTAGTGGCTTTGGCAATGGTCAAACAGTTATCTCTGGCCACAGTAAGGCTCAGGTCATTGCTAGCAGACACTCTGGCACCACCCATCTTCATCTGCATAATATATTATATGTCATATTCTATCCTTCTCCACTTCCATCATTTCAGTCTCACAGCTTGATAATGCAAATTGTTATATCCTTTTCAGTGCAGGTCAATGCCTATCTTTTGAGTTAAATGATAATGGCCAACTGCTATATGATATGCTTGCAAAAGCCTGCAAATCCATTCTTACTGCCACTCACCATGCCAACTGTCTCTACTATCTAGATATGCCTTGCTCCACTCCTGATATAGCTTATTCTGCTATTCTGCCACTTTCAAAACTTGAGCAATGACACTCCTGTCTTGGGCACTTGAATTATTCATCTGTGCACTCATTACTCAGAAAAGGGCTTGCCACCAGCCCTAACCTTACTAAGGCTGAGTTGGACTACAATCCCCCCATCTGTAAATCATGTGCTATGGGCAAACTGACTTGTGCCTCATTTCTACTGTCAGAGTGTGGTTGTGCCAGCCATTTTCTTGCTCTTATTCACTCAGATCTCTGGGGCCCCTCACCTGTTTACAGTACCTCCAGCACCTAATACATGCTGACCCTCACTGATGACTACTTGTGATGAGTTTGGGTCTTATTTCTCTGGCACAAGAGTAATGCCTTTGCCACTTTCAAGACTTGAAAGTCTGAAATTGAGAACTTATGTAACAAACCCATCCAGAATTTCTGAACTGACAATGGTGGCAAGTTTCTCAGCAATGCCTGGATCTCTTTTATGAAGCAGGAGGGTATCCATTGGGAATTCTCCACACCATGCACCCCTGAGCAAAATGGTGTCTCTGAGCAGCTCAATTGCACTCTCATTGATCATGTCCATACCATCCTTATTGACTCTGGCCTCCCTCTCTCTCTCTGAACTGAGGCTATCAACTATGTTGTTTACACCAAAAACCAGCACCTGACCTGCTCTCTTGTCAACTTTACTTCATATGAAACATGATATGGGCATAAGCCTCACCTCTCTTACCTCCACTGCTTTGGCTGTGTTGCATATGTTCTTGATGATGCACCTGCCCACCAGAAGCTTGACTCCAAGGGTATATGTGCCATCTTTGTTGGCTATCTGGAGACACAAAAGGGCTGGTATTTCTACTTGCCTGATAAGTGTGCCATTTGAATGTCTGCTCACACTGTTTTTGATAATGCTGCTGACAGTTATGACAGTTTCCTGGCTGAGGGGGAGTATCAGTTTCACTACACATCACTCTGTTCATCTTTCTATGAGCTAGATGATACTGAATCCAGCCAGCCTTCAACTGCCCCCCCTTCTACTCCAATCAATCATGCAGAGCCTCCTCTGCTACCTTCTCCTGCTCTGCCTAACCACACAAAGCAACATCCAAACCCTGCTTTACCTCTACCTTCTTATGCCTGGTTCTCTTGCACTGCTGCTATCAAGGCCTGGAAAACCATATCTGCTGCTGCCTGGACCTTGAAGCAGAGCTTAGACAGGGAATACTCTGATTCTAGTCCACAAGACTCAGAAGCTGAGGAAGATGTACTGCCCATGCCTAATTCACCTGATGAAAATATCAATATTGTGTCAGGTGAAGACCCCCACACATACCATGAGGCAATGAATTCACCAGACTGAGCCAAATGGAAACAAGCCATGTGAGATGAAATCAATGCAATTACACAACTTGGAACATATGAACTTATTGAGCTCCCTACTGGTTGCACTGCTATTGATACAAAGTGGGTATTCCACATCAAACATGATGTCTCCAGCCACATTCTATGCTATAAGGCTTGCCTCATTGTCTGCAGTTTTGCCAAAAAAACCAGGTCTCAATTTTGCAGAAACATTTGCCCCTGTTGCACAAATTGAGTCTATTTATCTACTCTGTACTTTTGCCACTGTATTTGACTGGAAAATCCATGTCATTGATGTGAACTCAGCTTTTCTTAACAGTGACATGTCCCCTGATCAGCCTACATATATCCAGCAACCTGCTGGATTTGTTGCAAATGGTTTTGAGTAGCATGTCTGACTCCTTAGGAAAGTCCTCTATAGTCTGCATCAATCTGGCCACCTTTGGTACTGCAAGCTGAAGTTGATCCTCACTAATCTTGGTTTCTATGTCTGTATATCTGATCCCTGTGTGTTTATCTGTTGCTATGCATCTGGCATATGCATTATCACCTCCCATGTTGATGACCTCAGACTCTATGTCTTCTTGCCAGCCAAAATGAACTGCCTTAAACATAAATTTGGCACACATGTCTCCTTCAAGGATCAGGGGGAGATTTGCTACCTTCTTGGTATTGAAGTCATCTGAAACTGCTCAGCTTGCACCATTTCCTTATTCCACTGTCAATATATTGACACCATGCTTAAAATCTACCAGCTTGACTCCACAAATCCACTTTCAATGCCAGAACAAGCTGGACTGCATCTCTCATATCTGCACTCCCCATCTACTGTCAAAAAACTTGCAGATCTGCACCATGTATCATATCAAAATGCTGTCAGGGCACTCAACCACTGTGCCATCATGACCCACCTGGATATTGCACATGCCATGCAACAAGTCACACAGTTTGCTGCCAATCCTGGGCATATCCATTGGACAGCAGTGAAGTGCATTCTCTGATATCTCAAATGCACTTGTGATCTGGCCTTGACTCTTGGTGGCCCTGATGCAGTGCAATCTCTTACTCTCTGTGCTTACTCAGATGCTGACCATGTGAGCTTACCAGATCATGGTTGTTCTGTATCAGCTATACTCTTATGCTTGGCTGCAGTACCTTCTCTTGGTCTGTAAAGAAACAAACAGCAACTGCACTGTTGTTAAAACTTTCCATCCCTACTAAAAAAAAAACTGTTAAAACCTATATCAAGATGAGTATACTTTTAACCAGATCCTTTTTTTTGAATGAATCCCTTGATGCTGGAGGAAGATCAGAACTCTGGGATGCTCTGGAGAGTTCTGGGGAAATCTAGGAAGGGTTTCAATGGTTGAATGGGACTCGGCTTCACCTTATGGGGTGTGCTCTTGCACTTCTCCATTGTCCCAATTTACATAGATGTCAGGATGGGTAATAAGGCTGTCTCTATGCTCAACAGAAGGGACAGGCAGGACAAGGAGAGTCAAGCCTAGTCATGGGGGTGAGGCTTTATGACTCCTTTGAGGATATTGCATAGCCTTGGAGGTATTCCAGAGTAACCCAGAGGGTCAGAGTAAGCTCAAGGGCTCATGCAATGTGAGGACAACAACAAGAGGGTTCTGGTGTTTTTGTTGATATTTGTACTGAGGTACAAGATACAGAACTACAGTACTTATACCTCAGAGAGGCAGAACTATCTAGAAGTGTAACGAAATGAGACAGGTGCAAACTCAGAAGCAAAGCACATGTCTAGATATCTAGGAAACAAATGGAGATGTCAGGAAGACAATGTCCAATCATGTCAGACTGAAACTAAAGGGTGACAGGATGAAACAGGGGAGAGCAAGGAACAGGAACAGAACAGGAATAATAACAATAATGGTAACAGTAGCTGACCAGAAATGGTAATGGAGTTATAGTGGAATGGTCTGGAGATGACAAAGGGGAACTAGGGTAGTGTTATAGTCCGCATTTTTCACTTTTTAATCATGTGACTTTATCTTATCTATCCACATGGTTATCTAATCTTTTATCTTATCAGGTCACATAACAGGTCTAGACCCAGGGCATAGGGTTAGCCTCATGTCTTCAGACCACTTTTCATTTCTACTTTCTTCCATTATAGAAGCCTTGTTTCCTTTTAGCCAATTGGCTATTTTCACAAGTGCTTCTCTTCCATTTGATGGTGCCTCAGGGTCTGTGGGAATTCTCCCATCAGGGTCTTGGTCCGTGCGCCATTCTGTACTGTATAAATACTGTAGCTCTAGCATATCTCAAGCCCCAGTCTTGAGCATTTGTATCATCTAGTGCAAGTATCTCTATATACTCATTTGCTTTATTCTCATTCTACCAACACTGACACTGAAGCCCTTCATTAGGAATATAATGCTTCTCTTGTACACCATTCAAGATTGCTCATAACACTTGCTCAAGACTACAGTTACCTAGTCAAGGGCTCAAAATGTTTTGATGAAAAAAGAGTACATTTGGGGACACAAAGAACAGCTAAAAGACTTTGTGTTCAAAGCAGTATTAGGATTTGAGGACAATGAGTTTGGCAGACTTTCTTTCCAGGCCAGATTCAACAAGTTTGACAAACAAACCAGAAAAGACTTCATAGCTAAAAGAGGAAGGGACAGAAAGGTAGCAACTTCTGATTACCTTCGTTCTCTCAGACCATCAAGAAGTTTAAAGACCATATCCCGAGTACCCACCACCATAACCAACCCTGTCGAACTTCGACCCCTATGCAAGCTCATCCAACGAGCCTGAGTCAACAGAGCTAGGATCAATCCTATCCCAGCCACAACCCCAACAATAACCTGAGCCAGTACCCCAGCTGAGGTACACTCTGACCCCATACAGCAGACCCCAGCACCCCTCCCAGCAATCGATTCCTACTACGAGTGGGACCAATATGAGTTTGGATACTGGAGATATGATGAAGTTACTGGTAGAAGAACTTACCAAGATGGGAGGATCAAAGAATATTAGTGATCCGGAAAAGTGGGCAGGAGACAAGAAGAAGTGGAGGAAGTGGTACACCTCTCTTTTAGTCTGGGTAGATGAACAGAGGTGGCAGAATAACAGGGAGTTAACCACTGCCATACTATCCAGATTGGAAGGAAGAGCAGAAGGCTTTGTGCAGATTACTTTGGAAAGGTTTCAGGATGCTGAAACTGAGTACAGGTTGAATGCAGAAGGCACAAGGGAAATGATGGGTCTGGCAGCATGGCCAAATTTCACAGGAATAACAATTGAGCTCTGCAACTATTTTCATATAGATGAGCTGACATATGAAGTGCTGAAAAAGTTAGAGGGGTTGAAACATACCTCTTCAATTGATGAATATCTTCAGGACTTCGAGGTGTTGAGGAGAGATGTGGAGATAAGTGATGATCATGCTTTAAAGCTCATGAGAGAGCAGGTTCAATACAGGGTATACCAGCAAGTCTGTATGCAAGGGATCAAGGAAGACTACATACTCTTCCAAGATCAATGTCGAACAATCAGTCATGCTTTTGAGCACATGGCCATCAAAAGGTCAGCTTCTAGGTTTACCCCTAGGTATCCTTCTCCCTGCTATCCTCCAAACAATTACCAGCCTCGATATTCTTCCCCTCATCCCAACCCACCTCATTTTATAACAACAGGCACACAACTGGGTAGAGGTATGCCTATGGAAATTGATAGACAGGTGCAACAGCAGGTGCAAACCTGCTATAAATGTGGAAAGCTGGGACATCTGGCAAGGAATTGCTGAGGAGCCTTTAATCCTACAGCTCCTAGGCCATCAAACACTTTCAGGAATGGTCCTCAGCAGACTAACCCTCAAGCACAATGAATGCAAGGAACAAATCAGAGTCAATATGTCCAACCAATTTGTTTTTCCAATTTCTCTCCACCAGATTCGAATGGGTGGCAAACTGTGGAACCAGTGTCAATTGGACTGGTTTATAACATGGCTGATGCAGCTAGGTTCCAAGAAATCCCAGCAGCTTTATGAGATTCTATGGATGAAGCCAGAGCCTATTTCCAAGATGTGTTTGAAATGGAAAGAAAGCAGAAAGAGGCAGGAAAAGACTAAGGGAGTCAGTTCAGCTAGAGGCAAAACTCCCAGTATGTAATCAATTTTCATTTCAATCATTATTTTGTCCTAGTAGTATGAAATGGAAGCAAGTTTCTTCCTCTGTGACGGCATCTCAGATAAGCATGGCCCCAGAGATAGGGTGCTTAATTCTGTCAGAATCTATTGATGGACATTTATTTGCAATAGGAAGTGAAGAACAAAAAGATCTAGCAAAACTATTTAACAGAAAAGAAAGAGACAAATTAGGTGTAAGTGTGAAAATTGATGGAGAAGTTAGAGGATGTAATGGACTCAAGATGGAATCTTGCAGTCTTACTTTTGCCATTGTGGATTCAGGGGCATCAGTAACATTCATTAATCAAAAATACATTTGGAAACATGGACTCTATGAAAAAGATTTACCGAAAGCATTAACTGTTTATAATGCAGATGGAACACAAGGAAATATAGGAAAAATTGCACACTATGTGATAATATATATAGCATTAAAAGAAAAAGATGGTAGATGGCATTGAGAATGAATTAATGCTTATGTTTCTTCTTTGGGAATATTGGATTTATTAATTGGATATGACTAGTTTAAAAGACACAACCCAGATATTGATTGGGTAAAACAAACTATTGATTTTCCTAGGTGTGAAGGAGATTGCGAAACACACTTAGTGTTAAGATGAGTAACTGAAGAAGAAAGTTTGCAATTAAAGAAAGAATTACCAAAGGAGTTATGGGAATTTTTACCCATTTTTTCCCAACATGAATCAGAGCAAATGCCTACAAGAAAACCATGGGACCATGGTGTTGAGTTAAAAGAAAACTTCATATCAAAGAAAGGTCGTATTATTCCTTTATCTAATGAGAAAATGAAAGAAGTGCATGAATTTGTTGACAAAGAAATGAAAAAAGGATATATTAGGTCATCAAAATTGCCCCAAACATCACCAGTATTTTTCATCAGCAAGAAAAATGGTGGAAAAAGAATGGTAATCAATTATCATTATCTCAATGAGTATACGATAAAAAACAATTATCCTCTTCCTTTGATATCTACATTAATTGATCAACTAAACAGTGCAGATATGTTTACAACTCTAGATCTCAGATAGGGTTACAACAATATAAGGATGAAGGAAGGTAATGAATGGAAAGGAGCATTCACTACTCCAATAGGTGCTTTCAAACCACTGGTTATGTACTTTGGCATGTGCAATTCGCCAAGCACATTCCAAGCCATGGTCAATGATATATTCCACAATATGTGGGAACATGTGGTAATTTACATTGATAACATCATGATCTTTACCAGAAACAAGACACATAAACAGCATCTGGAAATAGTAGCTCAAGTATTAGGTCATTTTCGTGACAACAACCTTTTCCTTAAACCATCTAAATGTCATTTTGCTCTGTCACAGGTTGATTATCTTGGAATGGTGATATCTAAAAAGGGGGTACAGATGCAATTAAACAAGACCAGTGCTGTGCACAGCTGGCCTATTCCAAGAACAGTCAAACAAGTTCAAGCATTTTTAGGTTTAGCAAATTATTATCATCGATTTGTTCCTAACTTTGCTAATATTGCAAGACCCCTCAATTTTCTCACGAAAAAAGATGTTAAATTTGAATGGAATGCTGCCTGTATGACAGCATTTGTTTGTCTCAAGGAAATTTTGACATCAGACCCCCTCCTTTGTTATCCAGATTCTTCCAAACCCATCCATATAGAAACAGATGCATCAGATGTTGCTATCAGTGCAGTCTTGTCTTATCAGCAAGAAAATGGTCTTTGGCAACCTGCCACATTTATTTTGCACTCCTTGAATGTAGCAGAATTGAACTATCCTATATATGACAAGGAACTTCTTGCTATTATTCGGGCACTTTATGACTGGCATCATTATTTAATTGGCCGAACTGAATTTGAAATTTGGACTGACCATAAAAATCTGGAATATTGGAAACAGCCTCAAGATCTGTCTCCTTGCCAAGCTCATTGGCAGGCTACTCTAGCTGAATTTAATTTCAAGATGATCTATAAACCTGGTTCTTCTAATGGTTGAGTGGATGCTTTATCAAGAAGACAAGATCATTTTGACAATAAACCAGATATAAACAAGCAAATCACTATGCTTCCTCCTTCTGTTTTTTATTATGCTATCAGTTTCTCTTCTTCTTTCTTTTCTCAAGTTCAGGCAGCATCAGTGGACCTTCAACTTTCTCCCCACTGGTGTTATAGTCCAGAAAATAAGGTTTATTTAAATCAAAACAATCAAATTTTTATTCCACAAGAATTACAAATAGAAGCTCTTAATTTGTTTCATTCTTCTCTGCTAGGTGGTCATTCAGGTCAAGACTGAACTAGACATGCCATAGCAAGATTTTATTATTGGCCTGGTCTCAAGAAAGATATGGTGTCTTTTGTTTCTCATTGTTCTTTATGCGCCACATCTAAGGGATCAGAAGCTGTTATTCCAGTTAAACCTCTTCCTACAGCCTCATTACCATGGGAAGATATTTCAGTAGATTTTGTCACAGGTTTACCTGTTTCAAAAGGTTTCAATTCAGTTATGGTAGTGGTGGACAGGTTTTCAAAAGAAACAGTTTTCATTTCATGCTCTTTTTCAATTTATTCTTTAGAAATAGCCAAACTTTTCAGAGATCATGTCTGGTCTAGACATGGTCTTCCTTCTACTATAGTTTCAGATTGCAGACCCCAATTTGTTTCAGAATTTTCCAGACAGCTCAATGAAATTCTTCAAATCAAGCAGAAGATTTCTACAGCTTATCACCCCAGAATGGATGGGCAAATGGAACGGATTAACAGGGAAATGGAAACGTATTTAAGGAACTTTATTGCTAAAAGGCAAGAACAGTGGGCCAACTAAATTAAACTGGCTGAATATCATCATAATAACTCCTACTCCACCTTCACTAAAACCACACCCTTCAAAATTACCAAGACATATCATCCAAGAATGGGTTTCAAAGTGCCACCTAACATAGTTCCTTCCTCCCTTTTCCTAAGAGACATGTCTAAAATGTTCAAAGAAGTCAAGGAAGTGTTAGAACAAACAAGAGAAAGAATGGAAAAGCAAAACAAAACTAGCACACCAATATACACCAAAGGCCAATTAGTTTTGCTCTCCACAAAGAATTTATCGCTTCCATATCCTTCCAGAAAGTTGACCAAGAAATGGATTGGCCCTTTTGAAATACTAGAGGTCATTCCCCATGCAGTTCATCTTAAACTGCCAAAAACTATGAAAATATATTCTATGGTCAATATTTCCAGGATTAAATCATATCTTCCTTCTTTGAACAAACAAGATGTTCTCACCCCTGATCCAATTATTGTCACTGAAGAAGGTCATGAAGAATATGAAGTAGATCATATCATCAATTCTCATATTCAAAAGGGCAAACTGGAGTATTTAGTCCATTGGACTGGATATAGTGAAATCAATCATACTTGGCAAACAAAAGACAATCTTGCTAATGCTCCAGAGCTTATTGACGAGTTTCACAAACTTCATCCTTCTGCTCCACGTCAACTCTTCTTACTGGATCAAAATTTGTTCCTTTCTTTGTTTCAACCATATCATAACTACACTGAAGCTCAACTGTTACGGGTGTTTCATCTGGAATCTGAGATCTAAAAAGGGGGTAGTGTTATAGTCCGCATTTTTCACTTTTCAATCACGTGACTTTATCTTATCTATCCACATGGTTATCTAATCTTTTATCTTATCAGGTCACATGACAGGTCACATAACAGGTCTAGACCCAGGGCATAGGGTTAGCCTCATGTCTTCAGACCACTTTTCATTTTCACTTTCTTCCATTATAGAAGCCTCATTTCCTTTCAGCCAATTGGCTATTTTCATAAGTGCTTCTCTTCCATTTGATGGTGCCTCAGGGTCTGTGGGAATTCTCCCATCAGGGTCTTGGTCCATGCACCATTCTGTACTGTATAAATACTGTAGCTCTAGCATATCTCAAGCCCCAGTCTTGAGCATTTGTATCATCTAGTGCAAGTATCTCTATATACTTATTTGCTTTATTCTCATTCTACCAACACTGACACCAAAGCCCTTCATTAGGGATATAATGCTCCTCTTGTACACCATTCAAGATTGCTTGTAACAGGTAGTACTTAACTGGAGCAGAGATAGACTGGAAGTGAAATGGGCAGAGTGGGAGCAGAAGTCTGGGGGAGTATATAATGCTGAGGGGCAGGAGTGTACATGTGTAGCTGGGAAAGACTGGAATGGTGATGGAGGGCTGAAGTTGCCTGGAGGGGAGTCAGAGGGCTGGAGCAGCTTACTAGGTGTGAAGTCCAATTGTAAGCCAGGTTGGAATGGGGTTGGAATTTAGGTCGGAGGTCTGAGATATGACAGCTCCCACCATTCCACCCAAACAATCCTCACTGTTTGACTTTCTCTGGGGTAAGCCTCGTGCCTTTACCTCAGACCCTCTCAAGTCCACTTCAGAACCTAAGAACCCCTCTCCTCTGGATTGCCCTTTCACACCAGAAGATGTGCTTGCAGACATTCTTGTCCCCTCTCAAGAAGAAGTATGAGAAGACTGTGACCTCACTCATGAACTCTCCTCTTTCTTGCAAATTCCCTGAGCCCAGATACCACCATCTCCCACTTCTGTTCGATGCCAACCCATGTTTACCCTTTCTCAACCCCATTCTCAACCCTCTTCTCCTACAATCATGTCTGGCTCCTCTATTACCAAGCCAACAGAACTTTACCTCAGTGCCCCTGAGCACTTTGATGGCGATTGATCCAAAGCTGAGAACTGGCTGGACACAGTCCAGTTCTACCTCTTTGTTAACAGCACAGTTTATGACTCTGACAAGAAGAAGATTGCATTTGCCCTTTTGTTTATGACCAAAGGACCAGCACTGTCATGGGCTGCAACATACCAGAAGAAGTGTATCTCCAGAATGACAGTCACCATGGGAAAATTTTCTCTTTTTACCTCCAAGTTCCTAAAAGTCTTCCAACAACAGGACACAATCAATGCTGCTGTTCACTGGTTGGCAAACACACAAATAAAGCAAGGAAAGAAAGGTGAATGGATGCCCTTCCTTGCTGAGTACACTGCTGAGTTCCAAAACTGCATTGTCACTGCTAAAATCACTGATGACAACATCCTTATTGGCTATTTTGAAACAGGACTCATATCCTACCTCTTCCATCATATCCATAACCTGGATACAATTCCCTCTACTATCACTGAGTGGTATACTAAAGCTGCTGATTTCCAAGGAACTATGGAGCATGTCCACTCTATAGAACAATGGTAAAAGAATCCTTGCATGTTTGCCTGGACTTCCATGCCTGTCACATCCCATGCCAACAGATCAACTCTGCTATGTTCCAATGCAACTCCAGTTGCTTCTATGCTTTAAGCTGTGTGTTTCCTAGTTCCCCTTACCTCCATCTTCTCCTATCTAATGATTGATTACAACTTTACCTATACTAACTCTGTACCATTCTAATACAACTCTATTGTTTCTCCAACCTCACTTTCTGTTCCTGTTCCTTTGTGCCACATTTCTCCCTGTTGTCACTTAGTTTCAGTTTGACATTATTTGACATTGTCTTCTCTGACATCTCCATTCATATCCAGGATACATTGGCACCTGCTTCGCTTATGAGACAACTCCTTTCATACCTCCATTCCCTTCTTAGATAATCTGTCTCCCTGAGGTATATAAGTACTGGAGTTCAGTATCTTGGACTCCAGTTTGAATATCAACCATAATATGATGTTATGATCCTCCCCAAACCTCTTCTGCCTCATGACTTGATGTTGTACCCTACTCTAAAGTCCCTCAACTTATTCCATGGCTTGACATCGTGCCTCTTGTTGGGAAAGAGCCCTCCAGCTGATCCTGATCCTCTGATAGTTTCTGACCCCTCCATAAATTGGGGCACTTGGTACTGGCATAAGGGTGTACCACATAAGGTGAAGCCAAGCCCCATCCACTCCAGAGTTATCTGGAGTACCCCCAGAGTATGTTAAAACATTTATAACAGTCTTGATGTGAGGGGTTTCCTTGGTGGTGGTGGAGAAAGAAGGAGTAGGGGAATTCAGGCAGGCAGTGTTGATGTGATCGGGTTTCTGGCATTTGAAACAAAGTTGATTCTTGATGCAGAAGGCTTTTCCTGCTTCAGTGAGGTGACCCTTCTTTATGGCATCAACATCCATAGCATTTGGATCTTTCTCTGGCCTAGATGTAGTAGAGGGGGACATTGTTATAAATGTTTCAACATACTCTGGGGGTACTCCAGATAACTCCAGAATGGATGGGGCTTGGCTTCACCTTATGTGGTGTGCCCTTATGCCAGTACCAAGTGCCCCAATTTATGGAGGGGTCAGAAACTATCAGAGGATCGGAATCAGCTGGAGGGCTCTTTTCCAACAAGAGGCACGATGTCAAGCCATGGAATAAGTTGAGGGACTTTAGAGTAGGGTACAACATCAAGTTGTGAGGCAGAAGGGGTCTGGGAGGGATTATAACATTATATTATGGTTGATATTCAAACTGGAGTTCAAGATACCAAACTCCAGTACTTATATACCTCAGGGAGACAGATTATCTAAGGAGGGAACAGAGATATGAAAGGAGTTGTCTCATAAGCAAAGCAGGTGCCAATGCATCCTGGATACAAATGGAGATGTCAGAGGAGACAACATCGAATAAAGTCAAACTGAAACTAAGTGATGACAGGGAGAAATGTGGCACAAAGGAACAGGAACAAAAAGTGAGGTCGGAGGAACAATGGAGTTGTATTGGAATGGTATGGAGTTAGTATAGGTAAAGTTGTAATCAATCATTAGATAGGAGAAGATGAAGGTAAGAGGAACTAGAAAACATGCAGCTTAAAGTGTAGAAGCAACTGGAGTTGCATCGGAACATAGCAGAGTTGATCTGTTGGCATGGGATGTGACAAAGACAGTCTCTGCTGAAGAACTAATGATGAAGATTGAGGAGGTTAGTGATGACAAATCCAATAATGGGGTGGCAAGAGTAGTAGTGAAGAAAGAGCAAAAGAAGAAGACAGAAAAGCAGGGTTTTTGAAATGGAGTACCTCCCCTATGCAAGGTACTTCCTCCTTTTCTTGTGCACCTATACTTGTATCTGCTTCAAAGAAGTCAATGAAGATTGCGATTCAAGTTTCCCCCTCTACTTGTGCCAAGAAAGTTGTAGTCACTCATGCTCTTGTCAACAGTGGAGCACAGATCAACTGTATTGACTGGGACTTCATCAAGAAGAACCAGTTTCCCATCAAGAAACTTGATGAATCAATAGTCATTTGGAACATTGACCACTCCAAAAACAAGAAAGGCAAGATTACTTGAACTTGTGACCTTCTTCTTCATTTCAAACAGTCTGTTCTCCCAGTTTCCTGCTACATTATTGCATGTGGAAAGGAGAACATTATCCTCAGACACCCATGGCTCTGAATCATGAACCCCACCATTGACTGGATGGCCAACATGCTCACCATTCCAGATTCCCCCTCTGATGATGTCACCTATCACATCAACTCTGTCCACAAACTGTGATTTGATGGACTCCTTGAAGATATCATCATCCCTCACAATGAACTCTTAGTCCATTATCTGGACTATGTCACCCCAGAGCAATATATTAATGAATTACTCTATAATTGCCACTCTAGCAGGATTCTAGATCATTGCTTCTCTTATCTCCCTGAAATCACCATTGCTTGGCTCACTACATCCACCGAGCTTGCTATAGAGGCCTAAAAGGCCAAATTCAAGATAACTCTTCCCCCTAAATACTCCCAGTTCTCATTAGTATTCTCCAATACCCCGAAAACTCTGGACCACCTTTTGCCCTCTTGCCCTTATGATTATGAGATCAATCTAAAGGACACATTTGTCCCAAAGATTGGTAAGGCTTACCCCTTATCCTTCCCTGAGCGACTGGCCATGGAAGCATTTCTTAAAGAGAACCTTTGAGCTGGGAAGATCCATTCCTTCAAGTCCTCTCAAGTGTCATTCTTCTTCTTTGTCAAGAAAAAGGATGGTAAACTCTGCCCCTGTTAGAATTACAGGTATTTTAATGAACACACTGTTTGCAATGCCTATCCTCTTTCTCTCATTTCTGACCTTATTGACAAGCTCTGAGATGCTCAGCTTTTTACTAAGTTTGATGTCTGATGGGGCTACAATAACGTCCATATTTGAAACAGACATCAATGAAAAGCCACTTTTATCACATACAAGGGGCTCTTTGAACCTATGGTGATGTTCTTTGGCCTAAATAACTCACCTGCTACTTTCCAGTGATTCATGAATGATTTGTTCAGAGATATGATTGCTGAAGGATGGCTCATCATTTATATGGACAACCTCCTTATTTCCTTTCCTGATGCTGATACCCATCAGAACTGCATCTCCTGTGTTCTTCAATGGATAATGGAACTTAATCTCCACCTCAAACTGGAGAAATGCACTTTCGCAGTTCCCCAAGTCAAATATCTTGGGATGATTGTTCATTCTGGCCAGCTTGCCATGGACCCCATTAAACTCACTGGTATTTCCCAGTGGCCCACTCCTTCTAAAGTCAAGGATGTTTATTCTTTTCTCAGCTTTGCTAACTTCTACAGGTGATTTATCCTCAACTATTCCACTATTGCCTGTCCTTTCCTTGACCTTACCAAGAAATCTATGGCCTGATCTTGGTCCTCCACCACCCAAAAAGCCTTCAATTTCCTCAAGGCTATCTTCCTCTCTCAGCTGGTATTGCAAATGCCAGATCTCACCTGCCCTTTTGCCATTGCCACCAATGCTTCCACTTATGCATCTGGCAGCATTCTCCTTCAAACCGATGCAAATGGGGATTGGTACCCCTGTTCCTATCTCTCTCAGACATTTTCTGCTGCTGAGCAGAATTACAATATCTACAACTGTGAACTCCTGGCAGTCATTCACACTCTGAAAGCCTAGAGGCAATACCTCCTCGGCTCTTCCACTCCTGTCCAGGTTTTCACTGATCACAAAAACCTAACCTATTTCAAATTCCCCCAGAAGCTTAACTGACACCAAGCTTGTTAGCTTCTTGACATTGCTGACTTTGACTTGCAACTTTCCCATGTTGCTGGTACCTCTCTTGCTGGATCTGATGCCCTCTCTTGCCACCCTGATCTTTGTCCTGATACTTCTCAGGATAATCAGAAAGTTACTCTTCTACCCCCTGAACTCTTTGTCAACCTTATTGATGCTAACCTTTCTGCTCATATCAAAGAGCATCAACAAGGTGACCCTCTCTGCCTCTCTATTCTACAAAAACAGAACATCTCCGCCAATGAGAAATTCCTGTGATCCCACACCTTTGACTGGAAGGAGATTGATGGTTTACTTACCTACTGCAACCACATCTTCATCCCTTCCTTCATTAATCTCTGTTGCACCATTCTTCAATAATATCACAACCACCCCTCCACCAGCCACTCCAGTTATCTTAAAATCCGACAACTTATCTCTGCCGAGTTTTGGTGGCCTGGTCTCACTTCCTTTGTCTGCAACTATGTTGCTGGTTGCCCTGTTTGCCAACAAAATAAGGCAAACACTCACCCTTCTCATCCTGCTCTCTCTTCCATCTGCTCCACTGCCACTTGCCCCTTCCAACAAATCTCTTGTGATCTCATCACCAATCTTTCTCCATCCTTAGGCTTCGATGCCTTGTTGATTATGGTCAACCATGGGCTTATGAAGGGGGTAATTCTTTGCCCCACCAAGAAATCCATCTCTGCAGAGGATATTGCCACCCTCTTTTTCCACAAAGTATATCTCTGATATGGCCTCTATGACAAAATCATCTCTGATCAAGGCCCTCAGTTTACCTCTGCCTTTGCCAAGGAGCTTGGGAAATTCCTTGAGTACAATCTATCCCTCTCCACTGTGTACCATCCTCAATCTGATGGTGAAACTGAACAAGTTAATCAGAAGATTGAGATGTACATCTGCATCTACTGTGGCTCCAACCCCACTGGATGGGCTGACTCCATCACCCATGCCAAATTCATCCACAACCATTGTCCCCACTCAGTCACAGGGCAATCCCCATTCTATCTCATGATAGGATATAAATCCTGTGCTCTTCCCTCTATTATTGATGAGTCACTGATGCTGGCCATTGCTGACTGCACTAAAGCACTCCTCACTGCTTGTGATGAAGCACTTGCAGCCCATGATCTAGCCCACCAAACCATGGCTTCCCACATCCATTCCACCTTCTCCCCATTTGCCAAAGAAGATAAAGTGTGATTAGAAGCCTGCAATTTGAAACAGGCCATTATTTATCCGAAACTTTCCCCCAAATGGGAAGGACCCTTTACCATCATGGAAGTCTATCCCCCAATCACTTATTGCCTTCATCTTCCATCCACATGGAAGATCCATCTGGTTTTCCATGCATCACTGTTATTACCCTATCATGAAAATGACATTCATGGAAAGAATTTCCCTGCTCCCCCTCTGGACCTTATAGAAGGTGAGGAGGAATATGAATTAGAGTGGATATTAAAACATCAAGGTCTCCCAAGTAACCATCAATTCCTGATTCAATGGAAGGGATACTCAGTAGAAGACAACTCCTGGGAACTGGAAAGGAACTTGAAATGTTCCAAGTCTGCTTTGGATGAGTATAAACTCCTCCACCCTCACCACTTTCCTTTATCCACTCTTCTTCCTCCTCACCCCACCAAGAAATCCAACTGCCATTCAAAGTAGCAATAACTTTCACCATTGATCAAGGCTTCCATTCTTGTAACACCCCTCTCAATACTTCTCCCCAATCCATGTCCATACTTCCTGCTGCAGATGTTCCTGTTGAGCCTTCTCTTCTTTCTTCTCCATCCTCTCTCTCTGATACTCAATTTTCTTCTTCTTTTTCTACACTTGCCCCCAAGCTTCTCTCTGAGGACTTTGTAGTCTCATCCCCTGCTATTACCATTAGCCCCACTGTCATCACTCCCATCCCTGTTCCACCTCCTGCCATTGATACCAGGTTAGTGGGTATTCTCAGTGTGGACCTTCCACTCTTCACATATACCCTTTGCCAGGGCGCCCCCTCTGCTAACTACTCATACCAAGTCATGACATATATCATGGACTCTCGCCTTGCTGTCCCCATTGGCTCTCACCTCGACATGTTCTCACTGCTTTGACTCATTTACCAGATCTACATGCAGCTCCTTCATCTTCTCCTCCTGGCTTCTGCTCTTGCCTGCATTTCCCATGCCCATGTCTCTCTTGCACAGGCCCTCATCACCTCCATCCACTGCAAACTCCTCTCTAACATTGAAATCCTCACCTATCAGATGAGCATGGGTGAATTCCTCACTGATCTTGATCAATATATGCATAAGCTGGCTGCTGCCCAAGGTTACATCCCTACCACCCCCTCTGCATCTTCCTCTCCCCTTGATGATGATAAGCTTGCAGCTCTTGAATGTGCTGAAGCCTGGTGGACCAGCTTTCACAGTGATGGCCACCTTTCTCCTTCCCACCCTTGCTTTTGCAAGGCATGCTTCCACTGTTGCTGCCTGGGCCACATTCGCATCAATTGCCCCTCATACCAATGTCCCTACTGCCTCCACTGGTACCCCAGACATACTCAAGCTTGCTACCTGGCTCAGTGCCATGTCATTAATCCCCTCATCCCCTCCTCCTCCTCTTCCTCTTTCTCCCACAGCGCCT
>JBBPKN010000757.1:0-29385 GCA_038089275.1 Pulveroboletus cf. rosaemariae
CTTTTGAAAACTGATCAACTACCACCATGATAGCATCAAATCCTTTTGATGTTGGAAGTCCAGTGATAAAGTCAACAGAAATATCTTCCCAAGATAATAATGCTGTAGAAAGGGGATGAACTGGTAAAATAGCTTCAGATCCCTTGGATATAGTGTATGTTAAACAATGTGAAACAAATGATGCGACATCTTCATTGAGACCTGGCCAATAATAATATCTAGATAAAAGTTGTTTGGTGCGATTTTGGCCTGCATGACTGCCCAATGGAGAAGAATGAAAAAAATTAAGAGCTTCTATATGTAATTCTTCAGGAATAAAGATTTGTTTTCTTTCATTTAAATAAATTTGATGTTCTGAACTATAACACCAGTGGGAGGGAAGATGTAAGTCCACCGATGCTTGTTGTACACAAGAAAAGAAAGAAGAGGAAAGAGAAATAACATGTTGAAAAATATAAGGAGGAAGCATAACAATCTGTTTATTTGGTTCTGGTTTATTCTCAAAATGATCTTGTCTGCAGGAAAGAGCATCCACTCTTCCATTAGTTGAACCCAGTTTATAACACATTTTGAAATTATATTCTGCCAACATGGCTTGCCATCTTGCTTGCCTTGGTGACAGATCTTGTGGTTTCTTCCAATACTTCAGATTTTTGTGATCTGTCCAGATCTCAAAGGAGTCTTGTCCTATTAAATAATGTTGCCAATTGCACAATGTGCAAATGACAGCAAGAAGCTCTTTGTCATATATGGAACAATTCAATTCAGCAGGGTCCAAAAAGTGTGAAATATACACTGCTGGTCACCAAAGACCATCATCTTGTTGATAGGATATCACTGCTCCAATGGCAATATCTGAAGCATCTGTTTCAAGTTGCACAGGTTTGGAAGAATCTGGATAACACAAGAGAGGTTTGGATGTGAGGATTTCTTTGAAATGGATGAAAGCTACCATGTAGGCAGAGGTCCATTCAAACTTTGTGTCTTTTCTTGTGAGGGAATTTAGAGGTCTTGCTATATTAGTGAAGTTTGAAACAAATCTTCAATAATAATTTGCTAATCCTAAAAAAGCCTGAACTTATTTAATGGTTCTTGATATGGGCCAATTTCAGACTGCACTAGTCTTATTGAGTTGCATCTGTATCCCCTTTTTAGATACAACCATTCCCAAATAATCAACTTGTGTTTGGGCAAAGTGACATTTTGATGGCTTGAGGAAAAGGTTGTGGTCATAAAGATGACCTAATACTTCTGCAACTATTTCCAAGTGCTGGTTTTGATTTTTGTCCTTGGTAAAAATCATAATATCGTCAATATATATGACCACATGTTTTCATATATCATGAAAAATATTGTTAACCATTGCTTGGAAAGTACTTGGGAAATTGCACATTCCAAAATACATGACTAGAGGCTCAAAAGCCCCTATTGGCATTGTAAACACACCTTTCCATTCATTGCCTTCTTTCATACAAATGTTATTGTATCCCCACCTAAGATCTAAGGTGGTAAACATGTCAGCTCCATTTAACCTATCAATTAGTATTGATATCAAAGATAACAGATAATTATTTTTAATGGTATAATCATTGAGGTATCTGTAATTGATTACCATTCTTTTCCCACCATCTTTCTTGCTGATAAAGAAGACTGGTGATGTTTGTGGTGACTTGGATGATCTGATATATCCTTTTTTCATCTCCTTGTCCACAAATTCACATACTTCCTTCATTTCTTCATTTGAAAGAGGAATAATATGACCTTTCTTTGGTATGAAGTTCTCTTTTAACTCCACAGCATGGTCCCAAGGTTTTCTGGTTGGCATGCATTCTGATTTATGTTGCGAAAATACAGGAATAAATTCCCATAATTCCTTTGGTACTTCTTTCTTCAATTGCAATGATTCTTCTTCTGTGACTCTTTGTGATATGAGATGCATGTCACAGTCTGCAGAACATCTAGGAAAATCAATAGTTTTCCTTACCCAATCTATTTCTGGATTGTGGCATGAGAACCAATCATATCCTATAAGAAGATCTAAAGTTCCTAGAGAAGACACATAAGTGTTAATGCACTCCCTATGCCACTTCCCATTTTTTCCTTTAATAGCTATATAAATAATAACATAGTGAGCTATTTTTCCAATGTTTCCTTCTGTTCTGTCAGCATTATAAACTGTAAGAGGTTTTGGCATATTCTTTTCATAAAAACTGTGTTTTCATATGAATTTTTGATTGATGAATGTCACCAATGCTCCAGAGTCCACTATTGCAAAGGTTAGTCCACACAATTCCATTTTTAAACTGTTTTTTCCCCTAACTTCTCCATTGATTTTTACACTTACATTTAATTCATTGTGTTCTTTTCTATTAAATAGTTTGGCTAGATCTTGTCTTTCTTTGCTTCCTATTGCAAACAAATGTCCATTAATATTATTAGATGGAATTAAGCACCCTATTTCTGGGGCCACGCTCGATTGAGATGCTGTCACAGAAGGAACACTTTTATTTCATTTTATTATATGAACATTAAAAGAAGAAAAAAAAGAAGAAATTGAATTGCATACTGGGATATCCATTTCTAACCTAATAGACTCCCTTAAACTTTTCCTGATGCTTCCTTTTGCTTTTGTTCATTTTCAAAAACATCTTGGAAATAGGCTTGGGCTTCGTCCATGCTACCCCAAGATACTGCAGGAATCTCCTGGAATCTTGCTGCATCTGCCATATTGTATACCAGCCCTAGTGAGACTGGTTCCACCATTTGCCAGCCATTTGCATCTGGTGAAGAGAAATCTGAAAACCTAACAGGCTGCACATACTGCACCTGTATCCCTTGTTGCCTCTGCTGCTGCCCCTGAGGCTGGGGCTCTTTTCCAAAATTGTTCAAGGGTTTAGGTGCAGCAGGGTTGAAGACTCCCCTATAGTCCTTGGCCATATGACCTGGCTTGCCACATTTGAAACAGGTGCAAACCTGCATTGCTGCTTGACAATCTATCTCCATAGGTGCACCACACCCAGGCTGTGTACCTACTGCTGTGAATTGAGGCTGGTTAGGCCAAGGAGGAACATATAGGGGACAGTATTAATTGTTAGGAGGATATCATGGAGCTTGGTATCTTGGAGTAAAGTGAGGAGCTGGCCTTTTGAGGTTCATTCTTTTGAATGACCTTCTGATGCTTCTGCATTGCTCTATAAAGAGGATATAATCCTCTTTAATCCCTTGCATACAGGCCTGTTAATAGACCTGATATTGTACCTGTTCCCTCATTAGCTTCAATACATGGTCATCACTGATGTCTGCTTCTCTTCTGAGTACCTTGAAATCTTGAAGGTACTCATTGATAGATGAGGTGTGTTGAAGTACTTCTAGCTTCTTCAACAATTCACGAGTAAGCTCGTCAATATGAAAGTAATTGCATAGCTCCAATGCAATTTCTTCGAAATTTGGCCATGCTGCCAGGCCCATCTTCTCTCTGCTCCCATCTATTGCTAATCTGTATTCCTCTTCCCCATCTCTAAATCTTTCCAGCATTAGTTGTGCAAACTCTTCTGCTCTTCCTTCCAGTCTTGACAAGACTGCCACTGTCAATTCCTTATTATTTCTCCACCTCTGTTCATCCACCTAAATCTGTAGAGAAACAAACCACTTCTGCCACTTCTTCTTTTCACCACCCCATTTCCCAGGATCTGCAATCTTCTTCTGTCCTTTCATCCTTGTAAGTTCTTCAGCCAGAGCTGAATCATATTGGAAAGATCCAAACTCATATTTGTCCCAGTCATAGTAGGGATCAATTGCTGGGAGGGGCACTGGGGGCATTGGTAGGGAGTCAGTGTATACCTTGGTTGAGGGACCAGATCTGGGATGTTTGGTTGATTGGATAGAATTGAACTGAGTTCAGTTGACTCTGATTTGTTGAACGAGCTGGCATATGGATCGAAGTTCAACAGGTTGGGCTACTGTCTTTGGGAGTTGGAATACAGTTTTTAGTGAGGATGAAGGACAAAGTGAACAAAGTCTATCTGTTGTTGCAATTTTTCTATCTCTCCCTCTTTTCTCCATGAAGTCCTTTCTGGTTTGCTTATCGAATGCATCAAATCTCCTCTGGAATGACTGTCTTCCAAAATTGTCGTCCTTGAATCCAAGTACTGCCTCAAAGATAAAATCCTTTAGCTGATTCTCATGCCCCCAAGTATACTCTTTCCTTATGAAATGTTTTTCAGCAATAACACCCTTGACTAGTAAGGTAGTCTTGAGCAAGTGTTATGGTTGTTAATGTCAGTGTTATCAACAATGAGCAATTTAACCCTAATCAAGGGCTTAGAGCAATGTTGATGTTGGTTTGGATGAGAATAAAAGCAAGTGATATAGGAGTCACTAGTGAGACCACTGTACTAAAGATACAAGTGCTCAAGACTGGGGCTTGAGACATGCTAATGCTACAGTATTTATATGGTACAGAATGGCACATAGACCAAGACCCTGATGGGAATATTCCCACAGACCCTGAGGCACCATCAAATGGAAAAGAAGCATTCGTGAGAATAGCCAATTGGCTGAAAGAAAATAATGCTTCTGAAATGAAAGAAGACAGAAATGAAAAGCAGGCAGAAGACATGAGGCTAACCCTATGCCCTGGGTCTAGACCTGTCATGTGACCCATCATGTGACCTGATAAGATAAAAGATTAGATAACCATGTGGAAAGATAAGATAAAGTCACATGATCAAAAATTGAAAAAGTAAACTATAACAACTTCCAGGAATGTGCTGAGATCAGATGCTGATGATCCTCTGGTTAAGTGCCAGGACACGAATAGTGGATTCCAAGTACATAGGTATAAGGACAAGTGAAGATGCAAGGACTGTGAGGTAATCACAAGGTAAAAGTAGCATAAAGAAAGAGGGAACAGGAAGTATGCTACTTTATAGTACAGTTAATAGAGTTGAAGCAGAGATGGAATAAGTAATCATGCTGATAAATGATGAATAAAGTATCTGTGTGGAAATGAATGGAAAGAGATGGAACAATTATGAGTCAACTAATTAAGAGATAAAAGGCCCAGGCAAAGGGCATAACAAAAAAGCAGTCTAGACAAGGCCAGAACATGAGAAGAGCAGAATCTATTAGGAAAAGAACAAGAAAGCACCCTTGGTGTGAGAAGAGTGGAAGCTAGGACAAGAGAAAAAGAGGAAAAGAAAGAAGAAAAGAGGAATCATAACACTTTGCATTAAATGCAATGGCTATCAATAACTACTAATTATCATGCTAGGCTATAAGTATATAAAATGCAGTACTTGCTCTTGGATTTTTATTCATCCAATAATCAAAGCATTTGGTTATGTTTTGATAACATGGCAACCATATCAAATTCACAACTCATTAGGACAGTTTTTTGACTTCAAATAGGATATAATATTTAGTATCTGATATTACCTTCCTTGACCTTGATAACTGCTTGAATCCTTCTAGGCATGCTTTTTATCCATTTTTGACACTCCTTTACAGAAATCCTTTCCCACTCTACCACCACCCTATCCCATAATTGATGAACTCCTGTAGGTATTCTAAACTGACACTATTTAGATAGGAGTTACTTTTATCTTTACTTTACACTAGCTTTTTTTCTCTATTTAGGTCTGCTTTAGCCCCTTTCTTATGCCCTATGTCTTTATTTAGCTAGTTCATGTATGTCTTATGGCATGGTTAGCTAATAGTATATAAGGGCAAGGGCCTAAACTGGATTCTCCAGTTTAGAGCACTTATTCCATGGTTGCTCTTCTTTTATGTGGACACTTCTTAAGGCTGCCATTCTTTTTTGGGGTTTGAGTTCCTAACAGTAGGTGCCCTCTCATAATCTAAAAGGCATCTTTTCAAATGACCCCAAGTGTGTTCAATAGGATTAAGGTCTGGAAATTGAGCAGGCCAATTCAGAAGCTTGATATTGTTATAGTTTGTATTTTTCAACTTTGATTATGTGACTTTATCTTATTTTTCCACATGGTTATCTAATCTTTTATCTTATCAAGGCATGTGACGGGTCACATGACAGGTCTAGACCCAGGGCATAGGATTAGCCTCATGTTTTTAGCCTGTTCTTTATTTCTATTCTCTTCTATTTTAGAAACTCTGCTCTTTATTCACTATTGGCTATTCTCACAGATGCTTCTCTTCTTTTTGATGGTGCCTCAGGGTCTGTGGGAGAATTCCCATCAGGGTCTTGGTCCATGCACCTTTCTGTACTATATAGATACTGTAGCCTTAGCATATTTCAAGCTTTAGTCTTGAGCACTTGTATCATCTAGTACAGTGTTTGCTCATATATATTCTATTTGCTTTACTCTTATAAACTGACATCAAAATCATAGCCCTTGATTAGGGTTTATTCTTGTTTGCACTTTGTTTAATATCATTATCACAATACTTGCTCAAGACTACTTTACTAGTTAAGGGTACATATTACAGAAAATATTTTTAATAAAGAAAGAATACTCATGGGGGCATAAGGAACAGCTTAAGGACTTTATTTTTGAGGTAGTTTTAGGATTTGAGAACAATGTGTTTGAAAGACAAAGTTTTCAAAGAAGATTTGATAAGTTTAATGAATAGACAAGGAAGGATTTCATTGTAAAGAAAGGAAGAGATTGAAAGGTAGCAACCTCAGATCATTTGTATTCCCTGTGGCCATCAAGGAGTCTTAAAACAGTTTCTCAAGTTCCCACTACCATAACCAACCCTGTTGAACTTTGACCCTTATACAAGCTTGTCCAATAAGCTTAAGTCAACAGAGCTAGAGTCCATATTATTGCAGCAACCACAGCAGAACCCAGAACCAGTTCAGCAGCCCTGCTATACTCCAACACCCTACCAATATTCCCAGCACCACTTTCAGCCTTTGACCCCTATTATGAGTAGGATAAATATAAGTGGGGAGACTAGAGATTTGATTTGACTTTTGGTCAAAGAATTTACAAGGACAGGAGGATTGAAGAAGAAATGGAGGAAGTGATATGCCTCTTTATCAGTCTGGGTAGACAAGCAAAAGTGGAGAAACAATGGAGAGTTAACTGCTGTGATTCTATCCAGATTGAAGGAAAAGGCTGAAGGGTTTGCACAAATAACCCTAGAGAGATTTAGAGATGTGGAAGTGGAGTATAGACTCAATTCAGAAGGAGTTAGAGAGCAAATGGGTCTGGCAGCTTGGCCAGATTTTACAGGAATAACAATTGAGCTCCAAAACTACTTCCACATTAACAAGCTAACACACAAAGCCCTGAAGAAGCTAGAGGGCTTAAAGCACACTTTGTCTATTGATGAATATTTACAAGACTTTGAGGTTCTGCAAAGAGGTGCAGAAATCAGTGACAACCATGCATTGAAACTAATAAGAGAACAAGTCCAGTATTAGGTCTATCAACAAGCCTGTATACATGACATTAAAAAGAACTATGTTCTTTTTCAGGATCAGTGTTAAACAATCAGAAGGGCATTTGAATGAATGGCAATTGAATAATTGGCTCCTAGATTTTCCCCTTATTATCCCCCTCCTCATTATCCACCAACAAATCCATATCAACCAAGATATCCTCCCTCTTGGCCTAATCAACCAAGGTTTACAGCAATGGGAATGCAGCTGGGTAGAGGAGCCCCTATGGAGATAGATAGGTAGGCTATGGTGCAAGTGCAAACATGCTACAAATGTGGCAAACCAGGTCATTTGGCAAGAGATTGTCAAGGCCAATTTAACCCTACAGTTTTCTGTCCATTCAATAATTTTGGGAAAGATCCTCAATGATCTAACCCACAAGCACAATGAATGCAAGGGCCCTCTCAGGGGCAGTATGTTTAGCCAGTTTGATTCTCAGAGTTCTCTCTGCCAGATGCTAATGATTGGCAAATGGCTGAACTGGTTTCTCTTGGACCAGTTTACAATATGGCTAATATAGCTTGCTTTCAAGAGATACCCACAGCCTCTTGGGGATCAATGGAAGAAGCTAGGGCTTACTTCCAGGATGTGTTTGAAATGGAAAAGAGGCAGAAAGAAAATCAGGGAAAAGCCTGAGGGAGTCAGTTCAGCTAAAGACTGATCTCTCACTATGTATGCAATCTTCTTTCTTATCATCATTTTGTCCAATTAGTATGAAATGGAAGCAAGTTTCTTTCTCTGTGACAGTGTCTTGAATGAGTGTGGCTCCAGAAATTGGGTGCTTAATTCCATCTAAAGAAATTGATGGACATTTGTTTGCTATAGGAAGTAAAAAATATAAAGATTTAGCAAAACTATTTAATAGAAAATAAATGGAGAAGTCAGGGGATGTCAAGGCCTCAAGATGGAATCTTGTGGGCTTACTTTTGCCATTGTGGATTCAGGGGCATCAGTAACATTTATTAACCAAAAATATGTTTGAAAACATAGACTTTATGAAAAAGATTTACTGAAACCACTAACTATTTATAATGCAGATGGTACTCAAGGAAATATCAGAAAGATAGCACATTACATCATTATTTATATAGCTTTAAAAGAAAAAGATGGTAGGTAACATCATGAATGAATTAATGCATATGTCTCTTCTTGAAACACAACAGCTTGATGCATTGACCTAAAACACCCAACCTTGGTGTGTGCTGATTCTTCCTAAGTCCTGGGTGAAGCTTTTAAGCTAGTGGCTTCAAACTAGGCAATAGAGTGAAAAGGATAAGAGCCAAGGAGTAGCAAGAACTGAAAGATTCAAGTGCACAAGACTGGGAAAACCCAGGCTTGAGCCAACCTCCTTATATATTGCTATAGTATGCACACAGACCATGTAAATGGTACTGGCCCTAAAGTAATGTACAGTAAGCCAACCAGTAGCAATAAAGGAGCAAGGACCTAGAAATACATGTGCTAAATATGAGGCATGACATCAGAGTCTAGATTGCTCTAGACTTGTGCCATGTGAAGATGTGAGATGTGAAATGGTGAAGAGGTAAAGAAGTGAAAGGTGTGAAGATGTGAAATAGTCATGTGATGTGACAATGTGAAGAGCTGCAGTAATATAATGATAAGTCCAAAAAAGAGTAAAATTGAAAAAGTACATTATAATACTTCTTTAGGAATGCTGGATCTATTAATTGGCTATAATTGATTCAAAAGGCACAACCCAGAAATTGACTGGGTAAAAAGAACTATTGATTTTCCTAGATATCAAGGTAAGTCACAGAAGAAGAAAGCTTGCAATTAAAAAAGGAACTATCTAAAGAACTATGGGAGTTTTTACCAGTATTTTCACAGCATGAGTCAGAAAGAATGCCAACAAGAAAACCCTGGGATCATGTGGTGGAACTTAAAGACAATTTTGTGCTGAAGAAAGGATGAATTATTTCTTTATCAAATGAAGAAATAAAGAAAGTCAAAGAATTTGTTAATAAGGAAATGAAAAAGAGATACATCAGATCATCAAAATCCCCTCAAACATCACCTATATTCTTTATCAGCAAAAAGGATGGTGGGAAATGAATGGTAATAGATTATAGGTATCTTAATGAGTATACTGTCAAGAACAATTATCTGTTAACCTTGATATTAACACTAATTGATAGGCTAAATGGAGCAGATATGTTCACAACCCTCAACTTGTGATGGGGGTATAATAATATTTGCATGAAGGAAGGCAATGAATGGAAAGGAGCTTTTATCACCCCTATCAAAGCTTTTAAACCACTGGTAATGTATTTTGGTATGTGTAACTTACCCAGTATATTTCAGATGATAATAAATAACATATTTCACAATATGTGGGAATATGTTGTTATCTACATTGATGACATTATGATTTTCATGAAGGACAAGAATTGTGAACAGCATTTGGAAATAGTCACACAAGTGCTAGGTCATTTTCATGATCATGACCTTTTCTTAAAATCTTCAAAGTATTACTTCATTCAACAACAAGTTGATTATTTGGGCATGGTTGTATCTAAAAAGGGGGTACAAATGCAACTAAACAAGACTAGTATGGTTCAGAATTGGCCTATATCCAAGACAGTCAAACAAATTCAAGCATTTCTGAGTTTAGCAAACTATTATAGAAGATTTGTTTCAAACTTTGCCAACATCACATGACCTTTCAATTCCCTAACAAAGAAAGATGTCAAATTTGAATGGACTTTGGCATACATAACTGCCTTTGTTTGTTTAAAGAAAATTCTCACATCTGAACCCTTACTTTGTTATCTCAATTCTTCTAAACCTATACAACTTGAAATGAATGCATTGAATATTGCCATCAGTGCAGTTCTCTCTTATCAACAAGAAGATGGTCTGTGGTGACCAGCAGTTTATATATCTCATTCCTTGGATGCTGCTGAATTAAGTTATCCCATCTATGATAAGGAACTTTTAGCTGTCATTCACACTCTTTGCAACTGGCAACATTATTTAATAGGATGAGATTCTTTTGAAATCTGGATGAATCACAAGAATCTAGAATATTGGAAATGTCCTCAAGATTTATCTTCCAGGCAAGCTTGCTGGCAAGCCACACTAGCCAAATTTAATTTCAAAATGATTTATAAACCAGGTTCTATCAATGGTTGAGCAAATGCTTTATCCAGATAACAGAATCATTTTAATGACAAACCTGAACCAAACAAACAAATTCTTATGCTTCCTTCTTCTGTATTTTAATACACAATCTCTTTTTCTTCCTCCTTCTTCTCTCAAGTTCAAGTATCATCAGTGGATCTTTATCTTTCCCCTCACTGATGCTATAGTTCAGAAAACAAAGTTTATCTAAATCAAAACAAACAAATATTTATATCAAAAGAACTTCAAATTCAAGCTTTAAATCTATTCCATTCTTCTTCTTTGGGCAGTCATTCTGGTCAAGATTGCATCAGACATCTTATTTCATGATTTTATTATTGGCCTGGTCTCTGTGAAGATATAGCATCTTTTGTTTCTCATTGTTCTTTATGTGCTACAACTAAGGGATCAGAATATATTATTCCAGTACAATCTTTACCCATGGCTTTATTACCCTGGAAAGACATTTCTGTTGATTTTATTACAGGTTTATCAGTTTCAAAAGAATTTGAGGCAATTATGGTAGTGGTGGACAGATTTTTAGAAGAAGTTGTTTTTATTACATTTTTTTCTTCAATTTATTCACTTTATACTGCAGAACTTTTTATAGATCATGTTTGATCCAGACATGGTCTTCCTTCTACTATAGTTTCAGATCACAGACCCCAATTTATTTTAGAATTCATAAGACACCTTAATAAGATTCTTTAAATCAAGCAGAAGATCTCTACAGCATATCATTCCAGAACAGATGGGCAAACAGAAAGAATAAACTAAGAATTGGAAACTTATCTATGGAGCTTTATATTAAAAAGGCAAGAGCAGTGGGCAAACTGGCTGAAAATTGCCAAATATCATCATAATAATTCTTATTCAACCTCTACTAATACCACACCCTTTAAAATCACTAAAACCTATTATCCCCAATTAGATTTCAAAGGTCCACCTAACTCTGTTCCATCCTTGCACTTTCTATAAGATATGTCAAAGTCTTTTAAAGAAGTAAAAGAAGTGTTAGAGAAAATAAAGGCTCATATGGAAAAACAGAATACCAAAGTGATGCCAGAATATAAAAAGGGACAGTGGATCTTGCTGTCAACCAAGAATTTGATGCTTCCTTATCCCTCAAAGAAGTTAACCAAGAAATGGATTGGTCCTTTCAAGATCATTGAAGTAATTCTGCATGCAGTTTGTCTCAAACTGCTGTCTATAATGCATATTCATTCCACAGTCAATATATCTCAAATCAAACCATATTTATCTTCTCTGAGGGGTCAAGACATTCTTATGCCTGATTCAATTGTGATTACAGATGAGAGACATGTAAAATATAAAGTAGATCATATTATTGATTTTCATGTTTACAAGGGTAAATTGGAATATCTGGTCCACTGAACAGGATATGGTGAACATGATTATACTTGGCAATCAAAAAATGATCTAGCCAATGCTCCTGATTTAATTAAAGAATTCCACAAGTTACATTCTTCTGCTCTGCAATGTTTGTTTATTCTGAATCTTTAGGCTTTCTGCTCTCTGTTCAAATTTTATGAAACATATACTCAAGCTGTACCATTAATGATGTCTCATCTGGAATCCAAGATCTAAAAAGGGGGTAGTGTTATAGTCTGCATTTTTCAACTTTGATCACATGACTTTATCTTATCTTTCCATGTGGTTATCTAATCTTTTATCTTATCAAGGCATATGATGGGTCACATGACTGGTCTAGACCCAGGGCATAGGGTTAGCCTCATATCTTTAGCCTATTTTTCATTTTTGTCCTCTTTTATTTTAGAAGCTCTGCTCTTTATTTGCCATTGACTATTCTCATGGATACTTCTCTTCTTTTTAATGGTGCCTCAGGGTCTGTGGGAGAATTCCCATCAGGGTCTTGGTCTATGCACCTTTCTATACTATATAAGTACTGTAGCCTTAGCATGTCTCAAGCTCCAGTCTTGAGCACTTGTATTATCTAGTATAGTGTTCCCTCATATATATTCTATTTACTTTACTTTCATAAACCAACATTGACATTGTAGCCCTTGATTAGGGTTTATTCTCATTTGCACTTTATTTAACATTATCATTGCAACAGATATCTTGCTTCTTAAATCAGATTTGAGCTCTTCTAGAGATATTCTTGAAATCATTATCTTGCTAAAAAATAATTTTATCTGAAGGAATTCCAGAATTCTTCATGCTCTATAACAATTCTTCCTTCAAAATTGCCACATACTGTTCAGCATCCATTCTTTTCTTAACCTTACTCAAAACTCCCACACCATTCCATCCAATACAGCCCCATACCATAAGTAATCCTTCTTTAAACTTGACTATATCTTTTGTTATGATTCTTTTTTTCCTTCAAGCTCTATTTCTTTTCCAGTTACTCTTCATTCTTCAGATATTGTAAATCCCTTTCTGTTTCACATATTTGCAATATGGTAACTGTTTCATCTTTTTCAAATAGTCTATTTGCAATCTACCATTGCAAATCTTACAAAGTGCATTTTATCCTAATTATTACATATTTATAATGCACTTTATCAGCCTATTTGTTGTTTATCAAATTTTTATTTGTCATGCTCATTTAGCACACCCCTTTTATTGCTAATTCTATATAAATCCTCTTTTTCTTTTAGACTAACAATGGCCTTTACTGTAGTTTAAGAAGTAGCACTTTGTACTTACATTCCTTATGCTACTTTTTTCTTTCCATTCTCCATAGTTCCTCTCTGCTAGGCCTGGTACATGTGTATCTGTGTGCTAGTAATACAGTTAACTTTCTGTTGGTATTAACAGCCCAACCTCTTATCCATTCATCCCCAGCAATAGTGTTCTACTAGGCAATCTGATTCCATGTCTTGCAAGTGCAGATATACCTTGGTCCTCCTTAGTTTCTGCCCCATAAAAGGCCTTGGAACTTGTCTGCTCATGTATCTTTAAAGAGCTACATCCACCCCTACCCAGATTAGATATAGCAAAAGAAGTAGTGTCTTTATTATTGTGCAGGTACTCTTATTGTACTTTTCACAGCCACCATTTTCACTTAGTGTTCACTTTCCATTGACCCTCACTGGTCATGCCCTTGTGCTCCTTCCAAGCAACCAGAATCTGAAGCAGAGTCTGACCTACCTTGTCAGCCATTTTCCTTATACAATAAGCTTGCTAATCTCTTTGTTGATACTTTCATTATATTATAACCCAAACAAGACATTGTTTGAGATTTAGCTTACAACTTGTCATATACCCTTGTTATCCCTTGAGAACCAACACCTCCTTTGCCTACCCCTGTCAGATGACACTGATTATTCAAAGTGCTGACCTTACATTAGCAATCTCCTGTTTTCTCTATGTCTTTCTCTTTGAAATCCACAGAACTCCATTTTAGAACCCCTGAAGCCTATAACAGCAATAGGGCTAGGGCTGAGCAATGGCTAGATATGGTCCAGTTCTATCTTGCCATTAATAAAGCCATTTATAACTCTAAGCTGAAGAAGGTGACATTTGCATTGTTATATATAACTAAGGGATCTGCCCTATCTTGAGCAACCACTTTTAGAAAAAAGGCTATTACTTCTGACATGCATTCTTTGCATAAGGGCATCTGCTACTGCTGAATAAAGTGAGACTCATCCTAACTCTAATCCCATCTAAGGGTACTTCTTCTACTGATGAGCTTTTGTGGCTAGTGGCTCTGACTAGGCAAGTGTGAAGGAGAGGAAGAGTCTAATCAAGACTGTGAAGGGACAAGCCCCAGCCAGGCCTTAAGGAAGAACTCTCAAGAAATCACTTGTAAAAGCTCAAAGCTTAAGTGATAAAGACTAGAGAGCCAGCCCTCTACACTCTTGCCCTTATATATTGTCTACTAAGGTGCATGGACCATGCTGACTAAGTACATAAACTACCTAATCTAGGAATGCCCCAAACTCTGGGCTAATAGATAATAAACAATGATAGAAAGGCATGGAGTAGGAATTAAGGAATACTAGCAAAGGGCAGGTGTGGATATAAAGAAAAAATGAAAGAAAAGGGTTCTATGAAATGGAAGTGCAGGGTCAGAGTGTTATAATGCACTTTTTCCTTTTTTACTCTTTTTGGACTTATCATTTTACTACTGTAGCTCTTTACCTTGTCATATCATGAGACCCTTTCACATCTTCACATCTTCACATCTTCACCTCTTCACCATTTCACCCTTTCACCTTTCACATGGCACAAAGGCTAGAGCAATCTAGACTCTGATGTCATGCCTCATGTTTGTCTTATGTATTTCTAGGTCCCCACTCTTTTATTGCTATTGGATAGCTTACTATACAATACTTTAGGGCCAGCAGCAGTTACATGATCTGTGCACAGTATGTAGCAATATAAAAGGAGGTCAGCTCAAGCCTGGATTTTCCCAGTCTTGCACACTTGAACCTTCATTGTTCTTGTTCCCTTTTGGCTCTTACTCTTTCTCTTCACTATTGTCTAGTTTAGAGTCACTAGTCCAAAAGCTCTATCCAGGATCAGATCAGTCAGCACACACCAAGGCTAGGTGTTAGGTTTAGGTCAATGCATCTCTAGTTGCATTTCACAGAGGTGCTGCACCCATGAGGATGGAGATCTCTGCCACAGATAAGATCCAATCTAAGATTCTGCCACAGATGCATCTAGAGTTCAGATCTAGATTCAGATCTAAGATGAGATCCATGGAGATTAAATAGAGGGCAGTCCCAGGAAAGATCCCAGGAAAATCCATGTCAGGTAACTAACTGTCATATGATCACTGCTGGGAAAAGGGAATAATATATACTCTTAAAGGATTGAAACCACAGACTAGAATTAAGCTTGAAGAGGGATATCTTGTGTACAATCATGTGATGTCTGTTATGAAGTGACACTTCAGCACTAGAACCAGTTATGTGACATCACATGATTGTGCACAAGATACTCCTTTTTAAGCTTAACTCTAGTCTGTAATTCCAATTTTTTAAGAGTATTTATTATTTCTTTTTCCAGTAGTGACTATGTGACAGTTAGTCACCTGACATGGATCTTCCCTGGATTTTTCTGGAAACTGCCCTCCTCTCTTATTTTCATAGATCTTATCTTAGATCTGAATCTGGATCTGAACCCTAGATGTATCTGTGGCAGATTTCTAGATTGGATCTCATCTGTGGCAGAGATCACCATCCTCATGGTATAAGCACCTCTAATCCTGCACTTCCTGTTATAGTCCGCATTTTTTATTTTTTGATCATGTGACTTTATCTTATCTTTCCATGTGGTTATCTAATCCTTTATCTTATCAGGTCACATGATGGGTCACATGACTGGTCTAGACCCAGGGCATAGGGTTAGCCTCATGCCTTACACCTGCTATTAATTTCTGTTGTTCTTTCATTTTAAAAGCATTGCTCCTTTTCAGCCATTGGCTATTCTCACAATGCCTTCTACTTCTTTTGATGGTGCCTCAGGATCCATGGGAATGTTCCCATCAGGGACTTGGTCTATGCACCTTTCTGTATCATATAAATACTGTAGTTTTAGCGTGTTTCAAGCCCCAGTCTTAAGCACTTGTATTATCTAGTACAGTGTTTACTCATATACTCTTTTGCTTTAACTCTCACTTTACCCACATTAACATTGATTAGCCCTTGTCTAGGGGTTATCTCTCTTTGTACACTGTCCAAAACCAAGATTGTAACACTTTCATTTCCAAGGCTATACCTTCTCTTCCATTCTTCCTTTATATTTGCACCTGCTTTTTGCTGGCATTCTTTAATATCTGCTCCATGCTTTTTCCTCATTGTTTTCCTTATCTATTAACCCAGAGTTTGGGGCATTCCCTGATTAGTAGCTCATGTATTAGTCAGCAGTAGTCCTTAGGCAATATATTAAGGCAAAAGTATAGAAAACTGGTTTCCCAGTCTTTATTACTTAAACCTTGGGCTTTAGCTTGAGTTCTTGTTGATTTCTAAGAGTTAGATTCCCTTTTCACTTTGCTGGGGTTCTGTTCCTTCAGCAATAGGATTGGCTCTCACTCTCTTTTATACTTGCTTAGTTAGAGCCATTAGTCACAAAAGCTCACAAGATACAAGGCATCTTAGGATAGGGTTAGGGTTAGGTATTAGCCCTCATGTGAAGAATGCATGTCAATGTCATGTGACTGGTTCTAGTGCAGGAAGTATCACTTTATAACAATTTCTTCCAGTATTTCAACTGGAACCTTTGCTAAATTTGTCACTAAGTTCCTGGATGCTTTTAAACAACAGGATACTATTAATACTTCCATTCATTGGCTAGCAAATTAGCACATGGTTCAGAATCACAAAAGTAAATGGACCCCATTCCTTGCCAAGTACACCTCAGAATTTCAAAACCACATTGTAATTGCCAATATTATAGATTATAATGTACTTATTGGCTATTATAAAGCCAGGATTGCCCTCTGGACTATGCACAAGATTTACTCAATGGAAAGAGTTTCTAATACCATTGAGACCTGGTATATCAAGGCTGTGTACTTTTAAGGGTCAATAGAATGATCTTGATTCATTAAGCAAAGGCATTATAATCCTCATGCCTTCACATGATCTTCCACTAACCCTTTTTCTATTCTGCATAAGATAAAGAAGGATTTCAATGCCATGAACATAGATGCCATCCAAATTCTTCTTTATATGACTTTGGAAGAGTAAAAATGCTGCATCTGGAATAAACTTTGCTTCCAGTGCTGAAAACCTGGATATATAAACCTCCAATGCACCACCTTTCCAAATCCTCTCAAGGATTCTTAGCCAAAGAACCCTAGAATCTAACAGGTTATCAAAGAATGGCCTAATAGTGGTGATAAGGAAAGTAGTGAGGTACAGAGAATTTCAATTGGAAAGGATTTTTGATTTAGAGAACTTCTACAATGCAAGTCTCCCCTCCCTCTTCTTATGCATCTGTACTTGTATCTTTTTCAAAGTCTATAAAAATCAATCTCCAAATCTCTAGCATAGTGTAACAAGATCAAGCCATTGTTACTCAAGCCCTAATTGATAGTGGCACTGAAATCTCCTGTATAAATTGACAATTTGTCAAAGATCACCAATTTCCCATGGAGAAACTCAAGGAACCATTAGCAGTTTGTAACATGGATTCCTCTGCTAACTCCACTGGGAAAATTACCCATATTTGTCAAATTCTATTACACTTCCCTGGTTTCTCTCATGAAATCTTTTTTCATGTCATAAACTATGGCAAGGAATAACTCATTCTTGGCCTTCCCTGTTTGAAACAGACCAACCCACCTATCAACTGGTCTCAAAAAACAGTTGTCATTGGTAAGCCAATAAACTCTAAGACTAATACCTATTACAAAAAAACCCATGATTCTTAATCTACTTCCCCTGTGTTTTCAAACTTGAGAACAACCACCATTGTTATGAACGTAACATTTGCTAGCAGAAGAGTCACATAACAAGCATGTGATCATGAGACTTTATTGCCAAACAAGGATAAACCCTAGGATATGGTTGAGTTGTTATTCAGAGTTCCCCCTTGGGTTTGGGACACAGCTTATGGGGTTGGATCTAGCATCTCAGATGATAGCAGCATCTCCTGATTTAGATCTCTGATAAATCTGGATCTTGATCTAGATGAGGGTCAAATCTGATCTGTGGCAGATCTCTAGATGGGATCTCCTTGGCCTCATGATAGGGGGCATGGTTTAATCTCCACTTACCCTAGACTCTTTCCTTCTATTCTACATAGCCTCTCCATTCTACACACCTATACCACATGGCCCATTGGTTATATTCTCAGTAAGCATGCCCTATGCCCTATTCCCATATTTAGTATTTCCCTTAACCCTGGAAGTGGTCCATGCATATTAGTACTTAGTATAAATAGCAGGTAGTTCCTTGGTTTTGGCTTCCCAGCCTTAACTACTTGTTTATCTTGTACATTGTCTAGTGCCTTGACAATATAGGCATTCTCCTCCTAACTAGTGCTATGGCTCCTCAGGCCTTGCTACCTGAGTCCATCATATTGCTCTTCACTCTATTTCAACTAAATCTGACAATGAAATCAACATACCCTCTCAAGGCAGACCATTTAGGGTTAGGATGGGTTATTCAGAGATCAATATCGTAACAACCATAAACAAAGAAAATGACCATCTCCTGTTTAATTTCCTAGATAAGTTTTCCTCAAATGAGGCAATCTGTTATGGTGTTGATCTTGGTGTGACCTGTCTTAACCCTAAATGGTATGGTCTTAATAAGGTGCATTAGTTTCATTGTCAGATTTGAATTGAATAGAATAAGGAATGGTGTGTAAACTCAGGGTAGCAAAGTCTGAGAAGCCATTACCACTTAGTTAGAGGGGAAGAGACATTGTATTGAAGGGGAATGATTTCAGTATAAGGTTAACAAGGTAATTAAGGCTAGGGAGCCTTAATCAAGGAACTATCTAGTATTTATACTATAGCCCTAAGGGCATGGACTACCTAGTCTCTCCAGGACAATATTAAATAAGGAAACAGGGCATAGGGCAAGGGTAAAGGGTTATGACCAATGGGCCATGCATATCAGGTATGTGGAATGGAGAGGCAGTGTAGAATGGAAGGGAAGAGTTCAGGGTTAGCAGAGATTAAACCATATCCTCAACCATGAGGCCAAGGAGATCTCATTTAGAGATCTGCCATGATTCAATCTGACCCTCATCCAGATCAAGATCCAGATTCATTGGAGATCCAATTGGAAGATGCATCTATCATCTGGAATGCTAGATCTAACCCTAAGCTGTGCCCAAACCCAAGAGAATACTTCTGAAGACAACTTAACCATATTCTAGGGTTTATCCTTGTTTGGCAATAAAGTCTCATGGTCACATGCTTGTCATGTGACTCTTCTGCTTAGCAAATGTTATGTTCATAACACAATCATAGCTGCAGTATTTAAATAACATGTGCAGAGAATCCAATGATTCAACCCTTGGGCCACTACTATTATGGTGGCAATATTAAACAATGTGCAAATAAGCAATAACCCCTAGACAAGGGCTAATGGTGTCAGTGTTGATGTGGTGAGAGTGTAAGCAAAGAGTTATATGAGAAGAACACTGTACTAGATGATACAAGTGCTCAAAACTGGGGCTTGAGTTGTGCTAAAGCTATATATAGTATTTATATGATACAGAAAAGGTCATGGACCAAGACCCTGATGGGAATATTTCCATGGACCCTAAGGTACCATCAAAAAGAAGAGAAGCCCTTGTAAAAATAGCCAATGGCTGAAAAGAAGCAATGCTTTTGAAATAGAAGGAAACAGAAATGAAAAATAGGCTAAAAGCATGAGGCTAATCCTATGCCCTGGGTCTAGACTTGTCATGTGACCTGTCACATGCCTTGATAAGATAAAAGATTAGATAACCACATGGTTAGATAAGATAAAGTCATGTAATGTAAAAATGAAAAATATGGACTATAATACTACTCCCTTTTTAGGTCTTGGATTCCAAATAAGACACCAGCAATGGAACAGCTTCTGTTTGATTATTATAATACTTGAACAGAGTATGGAATGAATGTTGATTTAAAAGGAATAACCAATGAGGTGCTAAGGGATGAAGTTTGTGGAATTCTTCAACTAGATCAGGTGAATTGGCTAAATTGTCTTTAGTTTGCCAAGTATGATCATTTTCACCATATCTAGCCCAATGGACCAGATACTCTAGCTTTTTTTTTCATATTCTTGAATCCACTATGTGATCTACTTCATATTCTTCATAACCATCATTGATAATGACAATAGAATCAGGAGTTAACATGTCTTGTTCTTTTAGCAAGGAAAAATATGGTTTGATCCATGAGATATTAACAGTGGAATGAATTCTCATAGTCTTTGGCAGTTTGAGATGTACTGCATTAGGAATAACTTTGAGAATTTCAAATGGACCAATTCATTTCTTTGTGAGCTTTTTAAAAGGATAGGGAAGCATAAAATTCTTTGTGGATAGCAAAATTAATTGCCCTTTCTTGTATTCTGGCAATAATGATTGATTCTGCTTTTTCATTCATGTCTTTGTCTGTTCTAATGCTTTCTTTACTTCTTTGAACATTTTAAACATATTGTGTAAAAACAATGAAGATGGAACTATATATGGTGGTGTTTTGAAATCCATTCAAGAATGATAGTGTTATAAATGTAACATTTGCTAGTAGAAAAGTCACATGACATGCATGTGACCATGAGACTTTAATGCCAAAACAAGACAAACCCTAGGATATGGTTGAGTTGTCAATCAGAGTTATTCCTTGGAGTTTAGGCACAGCTTATGGTTGGATCTAGCATCTCAAATGATAGGTGCATCTTCTGATCTAATCTCTGATGAATCTGGATCTTGATCTAGATGAGGGTCTGATCTGATTATGGCAGATCTCTAGATGGAATCTCCTTAGCCTCATGGTTGAGGGCATGATCTAATCTCTGCTTACTCTAGACCCTACCTTCCATTTCACACAGCCTTTCCCTTGACACACACCTATACTGCATGGCCCATTGGTTATACTCTCAGTAAACATGCTCTATGCCCTGTTTTCTTATTTAGTTCTACCCATAACCCTGGAGATAATCTGTGCATACCTAGACATAGTATAAATAGTTGAGTAGTTTCTTGGTTTCTGTCATATTCTGGACCTCTGACCCAAATTCTGACCCCATTCTGACCTGGCTTCCAATCTGTCTTTGCATCTAGTAAGCCACTCCAGCCCTCTAACTCCCCTCCAGGCAACTCTGGCCCTTCATCACCATTCCAGTCTTTCCCAGCTACACATGTACACTTTCCACCCCTTAGCATTATACACTCCCCCAGGCTTCTGCTCCCACTCTGCCCCATTCTGTTTCCAGTCTATCTCTGCTCCAGTTAAGAACTACCCTAGTTTCCCTTCATCATCTCTGAACCATCCCAATATAACTCCATTACTGTTCCCAGTTAGTTACCATTATCATCATTGTTACTATTCCTGTTCCATTCCTGTTCCTTGCTTTCCCCTGTTTTATCCTGTCACCCTTTAGTTTTAGTCTGACATGATTGGACATGGTCTTCCCTGACATCTCCATTTGTTTCCTAGATATCTAGACATCTGCTTTGCTTCTGAGTTTGCACTTGTCTCATTTCATTACACTTCTAGATAGTTCTGCCTTGCTAAGGTATAAGTACTGTAGTTTTGCATCTTGTACCTCAGTATGAATATCAACAAAAACAACAGAAACACCCTCTTGTTGTTGTCCTTACTCTGCTTGAGCCCTTGGGCTCACTTTGACCCTCCAGGTTACTCCAGAGTACCTCTGAGGCCAAGCAATATCCTCAAAAAAGTCACAAGGTCTCACCTCCATGACTAGGCTTGACTCTCCTTGTCCTGCCTGTCCCTCCTGTTGAGCATAGAGACAATCTTATCACCCACCCCCAACATCTATGTAAATCAAGACACCAGGAGATGCAAGGATGCATCACATAAGATGAAGTCAAGTCCCATTTGACCATTGAAACCCTTTCTAGATTTCCCCAGAGCTCTCCAGAGCCCCTGGAGTTCTGACCTTCCTTCAGCATCAAGGATTTTATTTTAAAAAAAGAAACTAGTTAAAAGTATACTTGTTTTAGTATAGGTTTCAAAAGTCTCCTTTTTTAGTGGGATAAAAGTTTTAACAGTATATTTATACTCCCACTTGCACTTCTCTTGCTTTTACATAAGGATTGGCCTCCACTGTCTCTCAATACTCAACTCTGAACCACCTGCATGCTTAGCACACTTATGGGTAATACCTCTGAGATCTCTAGAACTTTATTCCATCTCTTGTATTAGCTGTTAGGATATGAACCCCAATGACACCACTATAATCTTGCACTCTTCTGGGCATTCAACCCCTAAGTTAATCTAGTCCTTATGGCACAAGCCCCTTATAGCCCCTGATGTTCTGAGTTACTCTGAGCCACTCCAATGATTCTATGACATCAGTCACTGACCCCTGTTGCTTGAAACACATGCACCTAGACTCAACTTCTAACTCCTGACCCTGGCATTTCCCTATTTCCAACTCCAGGCTCTCCAGAACAGCTGTGATTTCCTACTATCTTATAGTATCACCAGCCCTTATGGATCCTTGAATGCAGCTTAGGTTATGGTTCCCTACCAATAAGTGCCACTTCTTCTGTTTTTCCTGCTCTTCTCTGGCATCTGACTCCAGTTCTCTGACACTTTGTTGTTACCTGGTAATCCTTGATGGAAAACCACTCCATGTCACTCTGGACTATTCCAATTACTTTCTCATGCCTAGATTTAGCCATCACAGTCTAAGCATCCTCCAGCCACCTCCCAGCCCCTTCTTGACAAGTTACTCCAGGATTACCAATAGACAGTCATCAACCTCTAGCATCTGTTCTCTACTCCTAGGTGATTCATTTCTGGCCATCAGTTCCAGCCTTTCAAGACCTATTCTCCCAAGCATGACAAGTCTATTAAACCAGTACCCCTTGTCTCCCTGTCCTCTGGCACCATTTTTCCATGCACTTCCAATCATTACAACCCCCATTGGATACCCTGTTCTATTTTGGATTTGGAAGCCCCAACACTCTGACCTTTCCACCTGCTTCTGCTTCTTCTGACACCTTACCATCTCTTTCGATTTCACCTCTTCTGCTCAAGCTATTGGACCTTCACAAACCCTACAAAGACTGTTGGCTTCACTCTGTTGATGCCTAGCATCACTCTCTGCTGGATGGTTTGTGTTCACTGATTCTAGGACACCACTAACTCATCCACTGTGGTCTGTTGATCTCAGGTATTGAGTAGTACCTCATCTATTCACTGAATAACACATGCCAGCATCCTACATACCCCCCATAGCTCCATACCACTTTAGTCTCAGCTAACTCTGATCTTGAACCACAGCTCCTGTTGTCATAATCTGGTAGTTATGACTCTGTTGCCTAAGTATGTGGTCATTACTGCATCGCTCTGCTTTTGTAGCAGGCCAGTTTCATCTGTTGATATACCTACCAGGAAGACCTCCATCTGCCTCTGACCTTCTCTGAACTTGTAGCATTAGACTGTTATTCTTCATTGCCCATGGCACCTCTGCCACCTGTTTCCTTATCCTCATAGCTAAGGTATACCCACCTTGCTGACCAACCAGGCTTCAGAAGCACCACCTCTCTTTCTCTGCACTTCACTGCACCCCACATTTTGTCTTGCACACCAAAAGTCTCTTGCCCCCTCTGGGCATCTCCATTCATTTCTGCCTCCCCAGAAGGTTCACACTTCCATCATGACTGCACTGCAATTACCCTTTCCTTCCCTGCTTGCAGTTGTTTGAGTGTTATGTCAGTTTACTATGATTCTCTGCTTGGATTTCTTCTGTATGGTGCTACATTTGTTTTATGTGCCATCCCCCTATAACTCCATGCTATTGGCACTCTCTATCCTCTTATGGGAGACCTGTTTGGTGGAATTGTCTCTGCACCTCTCCATCTCTTGCCCAAGAAATCCTTGCTTTTTGGACATGGTTCTGGACAACTCCATTCCTGCTTGCAGGTATTTCCTTTTTTTCTGCATGTTATTTCAGGACCTGCCCTTCTGTTTTCCTGGATATTCTTTTCCTGGTAGACCTTCTGCTCTTCTGCATCTTCTGGGGATTCTTTTGTTCTGGGGATTCCTTCCTTGGTGATGATTCTGCTTCTCTGCATCTCCTGGGAATGCTGCCCCTTTCTTTAGAACACTTCCGAACCCCTTTGTTGTTGCCTTGGGAATTCCTTGATCTTCCAGCCTTGTTCTGACAGCTTTGTTTCTCTTTGCCTTCTGTTCCCATTCCTTCTGACCTATTGTCCAGGACTTGTCCTTTCATTTTCCCTGGGTTCTTCTTCTCCTTTGGGGATCTTTCTGCTCTTTCTACATCCCCTGGGACCTTCCCATTCTTGTGTTCATCCTTTTGGTTGGCCTTTCCTTCCAGCCTCCCTCCCATTTTTCTGGATTCTTCTGAACTATTTCCATTTTGCATCTTGTGCTGTCCCTGGCCCCTTTACTTTCTGTTTCCTAGTCAACAATGGGACATCAACCTTGAGGAGGGGATAGCATCTAGTGACCACACTGGAAACCACTGCTTACACCTAGCAATCTGGTCCCCCTGCACTCTTGCCCTTTTCTCCATTTTTACTTACCTCTCTGGTCCCTTTCTGGTCTCTTCTGCCACAGTACCCAGGCCACCTGGTCAACTATCTACCTTCATGCAATGACCAGACATGCTCTGCACTGATTGCCCCCTCCAACCACCTTTACCACTAGTACAGTGCCTGACTCCTACCTATGTCAACTGTACCCATCTCCAATTATTTCCAGTCACCTCTGGCTCTTCCTCAAGTAGCCCACCTCCCTTCCCTTGTTGCTGCACATAGACAATGTGCAAATTCAATCAATATACAGACATTGGTTGGATATAGGAGGTGAGGCCAGTGAGCAACTCTCAGCAGAACATCCACTCCTCCAGATCTTCTCCAGCCCCCACCATAATATCCTTTGGCTCTGTCCCAGCCCTGAGTTCAGCCACAAAAACCCTCATTTCCTCTCCAGCCCTCTAATCTCTGTGCCCCTCCTGCTAAGCATTATGATCAATTACATAAATACCAGACTCTGCCCTGAGATATTCCTTTTGGTAGCCTGTTACAGTGTTAATCTCAGCGTGACCTGTTTTAACCCTAGATAGTCTGCCTTGATAAGGTGCATTGGTTTTGTTGTCAGATTCAGATTAAATAGATGAGAGAATGATATGTGAACTCAGGGTAGCAAGGCCTGAGGAGCCATTACCACAAGTTAGGAGGAAAAGACTATATTGGAGGGGGAACTGTTTTGATATAAGGATAACAGGTGATTAAGGCTGGGGAGCCTTAACCAAGGAACTACCTACTATTTATACTATAGCTGTATATGCACAGACCATCTAGTCTTTCCAGGACATTACCATAAATAGGAATAGAGCATAGGGTGAGGGTAAAGGGTTATGACCAATGGGCCATGTGTATCAGGTGTGTATCAGGAAGAGGCTATGTAGAATGGAAGGAAAGGGTTCAGGGTTAGCAGAGATTAAACCATGTCCTCTACCATAAGACTGAGGAGATCTCATTTAGAGATCTGTCACAGATCAGATCTGACCCTTATCTAGATTGAGATCCAGATTCATCAGAGATATGATCAGGAGATGCATCTATCATCTGAGATACTAGATTCAACCATAAGCTGTGTCCAAACCCAAGGGAAAATACTCTTAAGATAACTAAACCATACCCTAGGATTTATCCTTGTTTGGCTATAAAGTCTCATGATCACATGCTTGTCATGTGACTCTTCTGCTAGTGAATGTTACATTTGTAACATAACCCTCCTCTGTCTGGATCTTGACTAGGTCATAAAGGAGCCTGTTTTGCTTCCTTAAGTCCTTGTTACAAACGAACAGTTTGGATGCACAAGAGTCACATAACAAGCACATGACCATGAGACTTCTATGCCAGATTGAGCCAAACCCTAGGCTATGATTAGTCTTATTTAGAGTATATCTTGACTAAAGGATTAGCACAGGATTAGCAGCAATCTCAGATGAAGGTATCTCCCGATCTAATCTAGATGATATCGGATCTTGGATCTGAGATCTGGATCTGGATTGATGGATCTGATCTGTGATAGAGATCCAGATGGAATCTCCTTGGTCTCAAGGCTAAGGTACTGTTTTCATATCTGTCTATCCTGCAGTCTTCCCTTTCATTCTTATACTTCTCTTCCATTCCACACCCTTGATATGCATGGCCATTTAGTCATATCCTTTACCTTCACCCTATGCCCAGTTACCTTTTTAGTATTTATCCTGACTAGACTTGATAGTCTGTGCGCCATCCTAGATAGTATAAATAGGCTGCTCATGTAGCTTTTAGCTCCTCAGCTTTGAGCACTTCATTTGTTTAGCCATCTAGGCATCTCAATAAGCAAGCTAGTGTTTGGACTTTGCTTCTCAGGCTTAGCTACCCTAAGCATTCCCTTCTCTTAAGTCCTGCACTACATCTAGGGTCAGGCATCTACCATTTATCCTTCATTCTTCAATCTATAATGACATCAACACCAGCACAACCCCAAGGTCACTAAGAATAGGGTTTATACTCTCCTTGTACCAAGTCTGACACTGAGGATCATAACAGTCCTGGTGAATCAGACCACTAACCTCACAGATTGCATTGGCAATCAATTCATCACCTGTCATACCAACTTCACAGGCTGCCTCATTAAGAGCAGTGAGGTTCTGGACTCCTTCCACTATTCTGACCTGTACTCTGCCCCTATCTCTTTGGCTATTGGTCACTTCCCCTATTCCTGTTGAGGCACCAGCCTTGTATGCCTCAACTCTGCACCTTCTCCTTTCCTGATTCTTGGCCATTATGAGAGCCATCCCATCATCAGGATGGAGAGCAAGCTGGTTATCCAACCAGAAGTAGAGATCTGGGAATTCAGCCATGATAGAGCAGGAAAATGAGCACCAACTTCTTTTCCTCAGGAACTTATCTTTCTTGAGCCAACTCTGTGCTAACCCTGATTTTAACCAAGTACAGAATCCTTTTGCCCTTGATCATCATGTTTTAGTTCCCTTTGAAGATAAATGAACCTCCCTCAACTCCACCCTAGATCTGACCCTTCCAACATTTGTTTTGGTCATCATTTGACTATCAGACTCTAGTCTAAATTCTGACCTTCTCTCTGGAAGTCTTTTCAAAGCCCCATGTCTCTCTGCTTCTACTCCTTTATTCTTTTTCAGTTTCTCTGTCTTTATGGCAGAAGTGACCATTTTGACATTGGGTTTTAATCTCATCCTTTTGGGAAATTCAGCTATTTCTTCCATCTATTCTTGGCTGTCCTTTTGTCCTCCTTATCATCCCATGACCACCCAAGGTACCACTTGCCTGGTCATGAGATTTCATTTTGACAGGTTATTATGATTTGCAGAAATCTTACTTTCTGGACTTACTCTGCATTCTCTCTGAACTTGTTCACTCAAGGCTTGAAGCCTTCACTTTGGAAGTCATTAACCCCCTTTGTACCCTAATTCCAGCCCCCCCAGGTCATTCCTGAATCCTGACCTCTGTTATGAAGACAAACTAGAGTAATGACTATACTACTCTAGTACCATTACATTTTCATCTTCATCCCTTTCCACTCCCTCCCAGATCCCTACCCTGAGCTCCATCACCTCTCCTGCCACCTTGTCCTCTTCACCATCCTCCAGCCCACTTTCCACATCCTCTCTGCTCATCTTCCACATGGGATTGAGGATGATGATCAGCTGCACTAGCAGCCAGTTCTCCCTCCTCATCTCCTGCACCACCTGGTCCCCTACCTCCCATATGGTTGCTGCCAGCAGGTGACAGCCCTCTGCCACCTGCTTGGTACTACCCTTCACTCTCTCTGAGTGAGTCCTCTTTTTGGACTGCTTCTCCTCTGCATTTCTTTGATTCTGCTTTTGTATTGGCTTCTCCTCCCCTGGGCATTCACACCTTGCCTTGGCCTCTTGACAGGCCAAGCACAATGTGGACTTCTCCATGCCCACCTTGCACTTCATCCCCCTATCTGCACATCTCTGGCATGCCAGTGCCTTCTCTGCCCTTTGTTTCCCTTTGTCATTGCTGGGCCCTGCTTGGGCCTGCACTCACACCACCTATTGATCATCAGTGGTGCTATTCACAGGATAACAACTGTGGTACTCACCTTTTCTTGAGCAGCTGCCTCTGCCACCCTTTGGGCCCTCTTGGCCTCCTTGGCCTGTTTTTAGGCAGTCTCCTTCACTGCCTTCTGGGTCTCTTCTGCCCTCCTCCATTCCTTCTCCTTCCTTGCCTTCACATGCCTCTTGTGCTTGGCATATTTGATGTTGCTCAACATCTTGTTGTTGTCAGTGCACTCCATGTTGTGTTCATTGGCCCAGGCCATGATATCATCAAATGCAGCCATGTTGTTGTAATGAAGGAAGGATAAGCTACCATTGAAGTCCCTGTTTTTATTTATAAGTGAGCTGAGAAACTCCAGTCTTCCACCCCATTGTAACTAAACAAGGTCACATGCTCATTATCTCCACAACCCTCTGCTTTACTCCTGATATTACTAAAGTGCATGATCACATGCCCATCACCACACTATTGCAGATCACATGTCTGTACCCTCTGCACCCCAGGCCAACAGCTTTCAAGGGTTCAGGCCTAAGAGGGGGATACTGTCATATCCTGGACCTCTAATCCAAATTTCAACCCCATTCTGACCTGGCTTCCAATTAGTCTTTGCACCTAGTAAGCCACTCCAGCCCTCTAACTCCCCTCCAGGCAACTCTGGCCCTCCATTACCATTCCAGTCTTTTCCAGCTACACATGTACACTTTCTGCCCCTCAGTATTATATGCTCCCCCAGGCTTCCACTTTCACTCCACCCCATTCCATTTCCAGTCTATCTCTGCTCCAGTTAAGTACTACCCTAGTTCCCCTTTATTATCTCTGGACCATCCCAATATAACTCTGTTACTGTTCCCAGTCAGTTACCATTATCATCATTGTTACTATTCCTGTTCCATTCCTGTTCCTTGCTTTCCCCTGTTTCATCCTGTCACCCTTTAGTTTTAGTCTGACATGATTGGACATGGTCTTCCCTGACATCTCCATTTGTTTCCTAGATATCTAGACATCTGCTTTGCTTCTGAGTTTGCACTTGTCTCATTTCATTACACTTCTAGATAGTTCTGCCTTGCTAAGGTATAAGTACTGTAGTT
>JBBPKN010000758.1:0-29381 GCA_038089275.1 Pulveroboletus cf. rosaemariae
TTATAAAGTGCATTTTACCTTTATTATTTTATATTTCTGATGCACTTTGTTAGCCTATTTGTTATTGTCCATGATTCTTATTTGTCACACTTACCCAGCATGCTTCTTTTCTTGCTAATCCTATGTAAATTCTTTTTCTCTTTGAGACCAACTGTTATGTTTTTCTCTTTTTTTTCCCTATTCTTGTTCCCCTTGTGTCTTAGCTTCTGATCTTTACATATCCTGGATGCTTTCTTGTTCCTCTTTTGTCTTAGCTTCTGCTTTTCTCATGCTTTAGCCCTAGCTAGACTACTCTCTTGTTATATTCTTTACCCAGGTGTTCTATCTTTTCATTAGCTAACTATAATCAGTTTATCTGTTTCTATCTGTTTCCACATAAATACCTTACTTATCATATGTCAGCCTAATTACTCATTCTTATCTCTGCCTGAATCTTATTCCATGTACTATAAAATAGTGTACTTTGCCTCTGTCTTCTTATGCTACTTCTACCTTGCAATTCTTCACATAGCCCTAGTCCTTGTACTCTGTACTCAGAACCCACATGTTATCAGTCTCAGCTATCTCTGGTTCATCAAGTTGTCCTAGCATTCAACTTTAGATCTTTCAAGAAAGCCTAGATACCATTCTGCATTTGTACCACTTTATTTGTCCCAAGAGCTTATATATTTGTAGAATTCTTTACTTGTCCCTTGTTAGCAAGGTCCATGCCTGTTGTTATGGTGTCAGATGTTGTACAACTCATCCTAACCCTAAATGGTACAGCCTTGAGAGGGTACATCAGTATTAGTGTTGGTCTCAGTAGGAAAAGATGGAAAGAGGATGGTAAATACTCAGAATAGCAGGTTCTAAGAAGCCATCACACTAGTTATCCAGAGAAAGCCCTATATTAGGACTAACTAGGAGTAGAGACTAGAGAGTGGTATGATAACCAAGTGGTAAAAGCTAAGGGCTAAGTACTGTATTTCACTAAGTATTTATACCTATCCTGCTAGTGCATGGACCATCTCTGGGGCATTGGGAACTACCATAAATAGTAATAGGGCATAGGGCATGCTTACTGAGAATATGACCAAGCAGGCCATGCAGTAGTGATATGTATGAAGAGGCTATGTAGGAATGAAAGCATTAGGATTTAGAGTAAGTGGAGATTAAACCATATTTCCAGCCATGAAACTAAGGAGATCCTATTTAGAGATCTGCCATGATCAGATCAGACCCTTATCTAGATTCAGATCCAGATTCATTGGAAATTAGATCAGAAGATTATATTTATCATCTAAAATGCTAGATTTAACCATAAGCCATGCCCAAATCATAATAAAAAACTCTGAATAATAACTTAACCATATCCTAGGGTTTGTTCTTGTTTGGCAATAAAGTCTCATGGTCACATGCTTGTCATGTGACTTTTCTGCTAGTGAACTATTTATTTATAACATCTATTCCTACCTGGATCTAGCATAATACCAACTGTTATAATTTTTATTCCATTTTCTTCATTTTTAATTTACCATTGCAACTCTTCACATTATCACATTACATGACCTTTTCACCCTTTCACCTCTTCACTTTATCACAAGTCTAGGCTGGTCTAGACTGCCTCATGTTTACCTCATGTATTTCAAGGTCCCTGCTCTGATTTTGCTATTGAATAACTTACTGTACTATAGTTTAGGGCCAGTCCATTGTACATGGTCCATGTGCATTTCTGTAGCATATATAAAGAAGAGGTGCAAGTCTGGCTAACCCCAGTCTTGTGCACTTGAGCTCTTAGCTTTTACAAGTTCAAGTCTCTAGCCTTTTTTCTATATTTTCTTTGCCTAGTTCTGTTGGCTCTAGACCAAAGCTTTTATTTAGCAGTAGTAGTAGAGTGCCCTCAGATCTCAGAAGATATCAGCAGTTCAACACAGAAAATCTGTGTCTTACCAACAATGGTTTTCATAGTAGTATAAAAAGTAGTGTTTTATATATATCTTTCTCATGCTACTTCTTTCTTTCTATTTTCTCCTATTTCCCTCTTGCTAGGCCTGGTACACATGTATCTGTTGTGCTAGTAATCCACTTTGTTGCTATTAGTATCCAATTCAGTTCTTTGTTTTCATTCTAGTATCAAGTCTAGATATTATATTACTCCTGGCTTTAGTATTTTATTGAGCAACCTGATCCCATGTCTAGCAAGAGCAGATGTACTCAGTTCTTCTTAATTCCCACTCCATAAAATAGCTTGGAACTGTTATGGTGTTGGTTTTGGATGATATACAAAGAGACAATAACTCTAGTCTAGGGCTTCAATGTTGATGTTGGTTGGGTAAGAATAAAGCAAAGTGGATATATGAGTAAATACTGTACTAGATAATACAAGTGCTCAAGACTGGGGCTTGAGTTGTGCTAAAGCTATAGTATTTATATGCTACAGAAAGATACACAGATCAAGACCCTGATGGGAGTATTCCCATGGACCCTGAGGCACCATCAAAAAGAATAGAAGCACTTGTGAGAATAGCCAATGGCTGAAAAGAATTGAGGCTTCTAAAATGGAAGAAAATGGAAATAAAGAACAGGCTGAAGACATGAGGCTAACCCTATGCCCTGGGTCTAGACCTGTCATGTGACCTGTCACATGCCTTGATAAGATAACAGATTAGATAACCACATGGAAAGATAAGATAAAGTCATGTGATTAAAAAATGAAAAAACATGGACTATAATAGAAACTTGTCTTCTCCATGTGTCTTCAAAGGGCTGCATTCATTCCTACCTGGGCCAGGCATAATTAGTCAAAGCAGATTGCATATTATCATTATTCTCACTTTTATTACTAAAGCTGTTTTTTATCTTCAGAAGTGATAAACAAGGTGAAATTAACATTATTGGTAATTGTTCTTTTGCATTTGTTGGCAGAAAAAGAAAAAAAGGGCAGTGAATTTGCTGCAAGCAAGTTGGCCAGAAGAAATAAAGAATTCACATTACTTCTAGATCCTGGAACAACTAATTTGACATGTTAATGGAATTAAAGCTCTGGTGTGATTGTATTCTCAGCATTTCTGAACCCTGTTAAGAAAATTACTACATGTCTAAACTAATATTTGACCACTATCACTTCAGACACTACCAGTTCCATATAACATGGAGTAATAAATATTTTCTACTTATGCACTCACTTGTCACACAGTCATCTCACGTGACATAGCTCCGGCTTCCTTAATCGTAAGCTTGAGCCCCTGGCCGGCATAGGCCGGTGCAATGGGCTCAGCTTCAAGCCGGGCTCATGCAACACTAGTTACTAGCGATAACGCACACTTTCCCTAAAGCACATATCTATAATCGCGGTTCTGCCGGTCCGTCAAGTCCATGAATGCCTGCCGGGGTTCACTGTCAATACCAATCCACTCCCCCATCGACACCAAGAAAGGGAAAGGGGGAGAGGGAAGCGAACGAACAACACCGCACCTTGTCCAACTCGACCTGCACAAGCATCCCACCCTCCAGTTCCTTCTCAATAAAGAACCGCTCCTCTTTCTCCATTGGTTCAGCATCCCGTCGCGCGTTTTCCCGCGCCAACATCCAGCGGATGACCAACAGTAACAGCGGGCAGATGAGGTAACAGATGCCAATAACGATCCACGGGATACGGTTCCTGCATGGACGCGACCCACCCCATTGTTACACAAAAAAGAAAAGCGAGAGAGAAAGGACGTACCTTGGCTTATACCTCGCTTGCCACATAAACGGACCCGCCGCGTTTCCAACGCAGTAGGCGCAGAGCATAATGGCATTCGTCGTGACCTACATACCGCAACCTGAGAGAGGATACAACAGAAGCTGGACGGACGAACCCTTTTGGTGTGTCCGGCCGTCACACTGGTCAACCAGGACAGGGACAGGACAAAGCCGGTGACACAGACGCCAACGAGCCAGACTCCAAAGAGTAAGCCAACTCGATTACTCCACGGTAAGAACTCGATCATCAATACTCCGACGAGGGCCGGAATGAAGTATATTGCGCCAACGTAGGCACGACCATTTGGAATCCGAGCCGCAAGAGTCACTCCCGTCCAGATCGTGATGATCTCAACAAGCCCACCGACACATCCGAGAAGTGTCGTGTTCAGGTTGCTAAAACCAAAAGATGAAATGATGATCTGGCTCTGATTCGTGAGCGAATTGGGCACATTGTCCAAAGCGGAAAAGAGCGCAAAGAGCCACGTCTTGGGGTCAAGGAGTGCCTCTATCATCCTGTGTTACATCTTCTCTTTAAATGTAAAAGAAGGGCAGATGAATGAAAAACGCACTGTTCCTTTTTGAAATGTTTGTTTTCCACACCAGCTTGATTCTCCTAGAAATTCCGTCAATACGTGAGTGCCAGTGGGTACACCTTTGATAGGTCTCTCACCGTCAAGCGCTGGACTGCCGTCGCACGCTCAGTCGGTGTGAGAAACCATGCATTGGTAGGGGAATCAGGAAAGAAGAACCTATGGAACACACAATGAGCCAAAGTACAACCTAGAGACATCGCAATACCAGTAAATTACTGCCACGATGAGTGTGATGGTCCCAGTAATGACCATCAGCCTTGACCAGATGATAAGTTTCTCCCAATCATCCCCCAGAAGCCAAAACCCTTACCATTGCCATGGAGCAAATCCAGTGGTTTTAATGTGTAGAGATCCAAAGCTAATGAAACCAGAAATGATTTGGGCTGTTGTACGAGTCAGCGCTGTCTGTGGCCTGGTCCATGTGATTGACCTGTCCCGTTCATCAAGACTAGCTATTCATCAGAGGAGTTGACCATACTCGTCGAGAAGGTATACTCACACCAATAACCAAATCGTATTGTCTGCTCTTTCCGTGTGTAGAACATGGAACTGACAATCATGAACCCCGCCGTGATTGAGCCCTCACACATGCCTAGGATGAACCTGCACACAAACAACCCCACAAAGTTGGTACAGGCAGCCTGACAAATCAATGATATGGCCCAGACGGTAATATTAAGGCTAAATGCAGGGTGAGTGGGAAATAGTGTGGTTATATGATCGATGGATACGTGCCTCAACCATTTGCCAACAGGAAACCGCTGGAGGGCAAGATTCTGCGGGTGTTCAAAGACAAAATAACTGATATAAAATATCGTCCCGAGCCTGATGACAACGAAACATTAGATGCATGTACATGACCACCAAGGAGTATGTTAGCGGCACCAATTGTATCTATAGAATGCCGCATCAGAGTCACTGCATAAAGAGACACCGTGTGCGACGAGTGCTTACTGGTTGGTTGATAGATGCGCCCCTTGTCTGTCACTCGTCAGAGGACATGTCATTTTCCGTGCCACCGAAAATCTTACTCTATGCCAAGAATCGCAGAACTGCCAAGTGTAGTTTTATCCATGAACTGAATCCTACGTCCCAGGAGGGAAAAAAAAACAAGAGTGAGCAAGACAGGGAGTCGTTAGAACGCCATCCCGCTCACCAGTAGAGCGCTGCATGGCAAATCCTCAGATCGGAACACAGCCAGACCACTTCAAAAAACATGGAATCAGAACTTACTGCACATCATTGGAAGGATATGAAGGTCAATCTTCTTCCTTTGTGCATATCGAGTTAGTGGAAGACAACGACGAAACGTCTGTCGTTACGAACCCGATGCGTGCGGACTCGGCGGGAACCAACTCGGCTGACAAGCCAGCGACAAGCTCTGCACCAGTGTCTACCTCCTCGGTCGACAATGTGTGCACACGGTCCTCATGTAAACGTGCCAGTTTCTCACTCTTGGTGTCCGACGAAGTCATGGTGGGATGGACCCCAAGCCTTCCGGCATGCTACCTACTTATAGCAGTGACCCTTGATGCAAAGGCTAACGTGGGATATAGCAATACTCGAAACCATGCCGAATTAACCGGAGCGAATAAGATAACACAAGGTCGTAGCACACCAGTGTCAGCCCAAAGAGGACCTTACATAACATCGAGCAAAATGGTAACACCGGGTACGATCAGCGGACAGGTGAGGTAGACCAGCGTGAGTCTGTTAGGTGTGCAAACAACTTGTCGCCCCGACTTAAAACGTTCGTATCAATCACGCTTCTTTGAGCTACTGGCAAACCGTGCAGATGGTGGCGCATCTCTGACAAGCTCACTCGTCAGCTTCTCGAAATCTACATCGTTTCGTTTGAAGATGTCTGCGATGATCGCATCAACCTCCTCTGTGACGGGCAGGGGTCCCCCGTCTTTTGACATGGTTTTCACCTGAATGACTTCCATTATCTGGTGGAAGACGTGTATCTTGTCCATCGTGTGCAGATGATCCTGTGGTATGAACCATGAACAAAAATGTAATCACACCACACCAACGACCATACCCTCATTTTTTCCATCATGCCGATGTGCTTTTGCATATCGTCGTCCCTTCCTTGCTCAACAGCAGTCCAGCCATCTTTCATCTTCATCCACACGCAGAGGTCCCATGTCTTTGCGTCGATGAGACCTTTTCTGTCCAGTTTGCAGGCAGTCGCCATAGCTTTGTAGTCATACGCCCATTCCTCCCACGGTAAACCGAGAGCTGTGTGTTTCATCTCCTCGGGATCGACAGCACGGCGAAGGAGATCCTTCATGAAAACATCCCTCTTCTCCGGTGCCTCTGAGAGGATATTTGCTATGGCAGCCTCACTGGGTCTACGGAAAATAATTTCTTCTTGAGGGAACCCATAGTGGAAACGCAGAGTGGCGACACCACCGATGAAATCACGTATCATGGGAACGAGAACGACGAAGATAAAGAGGTCCAAGACCATGTTGCCGAGGAGCGCCTTACCCAAGTGCGGTGCGGACACTGTCCACTTCGGTACCAATTTGCCAATGATAAACCATAACCCGTAACGGGACATGCCGCGATACGTCCGGCTTACGAGAAGCAACGACCAGGCGAGGTTCATGCCAAGCAGCATCAGAAAGTAGCGCCTGAAAAGTCCGGACACGCCAGTCATGAATGGCTGAGGAGCAGAGAGAGTTGGCATACCTACGGGTAGATACATTGGTAGAGTCAATGTGGGTGACATATATCTCTACCCTGGGGTCGCAGTTGGCGAGAAAGGTGTGTACCGGGTGATCCTCTGGTATTTTGCGAGCTGCGGGCATGCTGGTAGAACTGAGCAAGTGCCATGTTCTCACAGTCGTGCGTATCCGATAGGGGGTACATGTAATGCGTTCCCACGTTTTCAGTATAAAAAAGACAAGTTTTCGAGTTGTCGGTTCTTTCGATTCTTCCACAATCAAAACCGCCAATGAAGAGAAACGACGGTGCAGGGAGTTGAGCTACCACCGTTTCTGACGGCGGGTTCGCGCTGACATCGCCCGTTCGGCACCACCCTCCTTGTTACACCTAAAGGGACGGGCATTCATTCCTCTGAGGCGTTCGTTATGTGGTAGATCCCTCAAGTCCTACTTGCTAATGCGAATACACGGATTTAATACATCTTCCACCCAAAGTGCTGTATGCGGCCATCACCAATGCAATATGTGAGTAGAGCAGTGATATCCCTCCGGATTCTTGAAGAGGTAGAGTTGGTGATAGTCCTCTGCATCGTGCCATGGCCCAGCCTGAAGGATCTCTGTGACGATCTTCCTTCCCTTGGGTGTGAAATGCTTGGCTTGGACTTCCTCTGTGACGCGCTTTGCGATACTTGCTTGCTCGGGAGTGTGAGTGAAGATGGCGGACCGATACTCTGCGTGCATAACATGATCAGGAGTCATGCATCACGTTGTCCTCGCGACTTACGAGTGCCGGTATCTGCTCCCTGTCTGTTCACAGTAGTTGGGTCGTGCGTGCGGTAAAAGAACTCTGGGTTGCGTCAGCCCGAGAAAGGCCTGCTGCACCACACTCACCGACGAGCTCGTCATAAGAGATAACGGTAGGGTCAAACTCGACCCTCAGTGCCTCTGCATGATCCGTCGTGCCAGTACACACCTCCCTGTAGCTTGGGTTGACCGACGAGTCCTTCCCCCCAGTGTATCCCACAGCGGTCTTCAAGATCCCCTTATTCTGAGAGGGCGGGTAGTGCTTCAAAAAGATATGCTCTACACCCCAGAAACAACCCGCTGCAAACGTGGCAATCTCCGGCTCCTGTGATGCTGTCCCATAGACGTGTGGTCAGTTCCTCTGCCTAACATGTCATGACCACGTCATGATCGGTACCTGAGGTCATTGCAGAACGATAGTGAGATGGATCAATGCCAGTCGTAGAAAATGCTTTGGTGGTGAGCGAGACCAATGCAGTACGAACTTGGTTCAGTCTGCTGAACATGCGGAACAAAGCGTCGAGTCATCCTGTCACGCGTCTCACATGGCCCTCTTGACAGTCGCTAAAATCGCGGTAACTCGTCAAGATCCTACAGCACCGCGATGATTCCGTCACGACTGCAAATAATATATCTGGTGATCGTGGACAAAGCCGGGAGACATGTTTAGCTGGCACGTCACACACTCACACTTTCCCCCAAAGCGAACGTTACGGTAGATCCCAAGAGCATTATCAACAGGGTACGTGCTCGCATCCATGGATCCCTGATGGATGCGTTGTATTCAAGGGGGTTTAGAGACTTCCATGATGACGGTGATTCCTATTGCATTAAAGGTTCTGGACCAACAACGGGTGAAGTACAAACTCACTCGTTGACTAACATACACACGGAACAAATTCATGGTATTTCAAACGCACTAGCTGTATTTCGTCGCGATCGTCAGGATATAGAACGTGTCAGCTCCAACGGTCGCGTAGCCGAGGACCGTGGAATAGGCTCAAACGTGGACGACACTGAAACCACGACACCACAACCCGATATAATGAAGAATTGGGGCTCATTCGCGAATGAGCATCTTCTCCCGTGGCAAGTGCTACAGAGATCTCGCTCACCGTAGTAGTCGGAAGTGTCCACGTTAGCAACGCTCTGCGCCTTCTCCGCCGCGGCCTACTCGTCATCACTAGTAACACAATGGATCGGAACGGCTTGTAATGCGACATGTGCACATAGCCTAGACTCCACGGATCGGGAGGCTGCATAACTCGTAAGAGACACCGTTGCTGACACCGGGATATACTGATGAAAACACCACGGTAGACGCCTACGGAATAAATACGCATACAATTACCCCACATCAATGCGCACATGAGGTAGCTTTCGGTGAATGTCGGAGAAGATGTGTAAGTCTCAAGCCCACGCTCATATCCGCAGCTGTGAAACAAGATCAAAGGCAGAGGCCGTGCAAACGCAAACCCTACCCCGAAACGCCTGTCAAAGGCAGTTTATTCGTCTACAGTCTGGGTAGCAGTCAGCGGACTTACCGCACACAGGCATACCCGAAGAGTCTTATAGAGCTCATTCTGCATTGGGGACCAATTTGACCCTTTTCCAACCCCGCCGAACGCCAGTTGGAGATGCTTCATAGCGTAACGACGATCCAGTCTCCAGATCATGTACATGCCTGTTTGGATCTACCACGGACGGTTTCTGCCGGGTAGAAACCAGGTCTATCGGCAAGGCGGTCTTCTGCCTATAAAGGACACCCAAGAGAGATTTATTCCCATTGTGCTAGACTATCCTTCTGTCATTTCTCCACTTCATTTCACGACATGGATGAAATAACTGAAAAGTTTGTAGCGTGCCCTGCTGACGCGTCGAGCATACATACTCGCCAGTACGTCTCCGGCGAAAAAGAAGATATTGCTTTCGCGGACTGTGCGCGCTGTACATGGCATCCTAGCCGTTGGTCAAGGATCAGGTTGGACAGGCTTTCGAGATCTCTTGGCACACCTTATATATCTCTACCAGGGAATACGTACGAGAGCCAGCCGCTGAATTCCTTGGAACTATGATCCTTGTCATTTTCGGCTGTGGTGGTGATTGTCAAGTTGTTCTATCAGCTAACCCCACTGTCTCCTCCCATCCCAAAGGGGTCAGTCCTGGGAACTATCAAGTGACAGTTCAATAGTGACATCCTTATGTAGGAATACCTCTCTCTTAACCTAGGTTGGGCTATTGGTAGGCGTTTTTATCACTATATAGGTAACGCACCTGAGTCATCCAACAGGTGTGGCTATGGGCGTATGGACGTGCGGTGGAATTTCTGGCGGTCACATTAATCCAGCGGTGTGTCACATTACACCAGACTATAATGCCACGCACTTATTTTTCCCCAGGTCACTCTTGCTATGGCGTCTGTCCGCAACTTCCCTTGGAAAAAGGTCCCCTTCTACATTATGGCGCAGTTCCTTGGGGCAATTTGTGGTTCTGGTATTGTTTACGCCAACTACTATCACGCCATCAACCTCTATGAAGGTGGGGCAGGCATCCGTACTATCACCGGCACCGGCGACCTGTTTGGAACATATGCGGTGTGCACCGTATATCCTTGGTTGACAGTTCGGACTAATCGTAATTGAAGGCGGACTACATGACTCCTGTTTCCTGCTTTTTTAATGAGGTCAATTCCGCTTTCATTATATGTATATATCTTTCATGAGCTCACACCCCTCCAGTTTCTGGGATCCGCTATTTTGATCATTGCAATCCTCTCTGTAACGGATAAGCGGAATATCCCACCTCCACCGGGTCTCGTCCCTCTGGCACTCTTCCTCACTATCCTTGGTATAGGCCTCGCCCTCGGCATGCAAACTGGATATGCAATCAATCCCGCTCGTGACCTGGGCCCGCGCTTTTTGACAGCCATGGTTGGATATGGAAAAGCTGGTAAGCATCTTATACTAGACAATAACAACGCGTTTCATTCCCTCCCAGTGTTTGACTTTAGGAGTCAATACTGGATTTGGTGCCCATTACTGGGTCCGATATTGGGCATGCAGATCGGAGCTCATGTTTACGACGTCCTCGTCTACACTGGCTCTGACAGCCCCATCAACAAGCTGTACGTGTTTAAAAGTCATACATTGACATTTTCTCGTTTTCATGCTCGTCTCTTTCTTTTTTCCCATTACAGAGACCGGAAAGCCCGAGAGAGACACCTTGATGGCTGTACTCAACACGGGAAAACCGTCGTACATGCAGGTGTTGATGTAGTTTGATGATTGTTTGCCCAGCTTTTTTTAAGTGGATCCTATGTCCTCTCCTCCTCTTAGTCATCTCGTATCCTGGTTTTCCACATGCTATTCCTTGATCGGTGCCGTGTTGCTTGTTTTGCGTAATGTATTTGAGTGGGATACTCGCTAGCCAATGGTAAAAAAAAAAGGTGTTTTGGACCCAGGGGGACATATGCTTTTGCAGGTACTTGCTGATGAATCCAACATGTGTTAGAGAATTGATATTTTGATGGGTTCAAGTTGCCATGCCATGACATCACTTCATAAAACTACATGAAAGGGCATGTTTACGTTCCCCCAGATTGCTGTTCACATCACAAGCTTTCACAGATTGACCATTATCATACATACTCATGTTTACAATGTGCTACTTAGTAATGCTAAAACCTGGACTTGTTGTCACATATATTCACCTCTCACTGGGATGGTAAAACTGATATTCTTCCAGTTGCATGTTTTGGGCTAGTGGGGGGAGAAGAATTGTATGTATTAATTGCCTGTGGAGTAAGAGCACTCTTGTTCTGTTGTTTTAGGAAAATAAGAGCAAGGCAGATGTAAGCATTCTGGGCATCACCCCTGAACATCATTGTATTCACTGCAGGGGAGTATGTAGCATTTGGTTACTTCAATACCACATGACTGAAAACAAAGGAACCAAGTTAGTTACTAGTAATTTCCACATGGACACTCATGTTGTTTTATTGAGCTGCTTATTGTAAAAACTAAGTAAAGGGCAGTAATGCCTACTCAGCTACGCTCTACCGCTTACATAAGCTAATAGCTACTTCGGACCACTAGTTACATTAGGATACTTAGTGACTACAAGTATCCTGCAGTTTTACTGTTGATTATGGTATGATCCCCATATATCACAGCCTATAGTTTTACTATGACAGTTCCAATCTTCCATTGTCTTCCCAATGCACTAGCATATTTCAGCTCTGTCTTACCTTAATACCATTTACTGTTTCACATTGCACCCTCAGTTGTTTCTCTATTCCAACTGAGGTATGCATGAATCTACTGTATACCAAGCTACCTTTCACTAACATGTACTTAGTCCTTACTTCTATTAGGTACTAATACAGTCATTTCTTCATCTCAATTGAGTTTTTACTTTCATTATTTACATTAGCTGAGATACAAGGAGGTGGAAGACTGTAATAAATATAAGGACTCAGTTGGGGCATAGAAACAACTGGTATTAGTACCTAATGAATATAAGGACTAGATACTAGTTAGCAGCCATTCCTATAGAATATGTGATGTTCATACATACCTCAGTCAGGGTATAGAAACAACTGAGGATATTATGGGAAATAGTAAACAATCTTAAAGGGCTGTGAAGTCTCATTCTGCTAACACATTGGGTAGACAACAAAAGGTTAGAAGTGTCATGGTGAAACAGTAAGCTGTACAATATGGAAACTGTTATGAATGACAAGTTTGGAAGCACAAGTGCCATATGATCAAGTACATGATCATGAAAATCCTATGCCTTATAAGGACAAACTCTAGGATATGGTTGAGTTGTCTATTCAGAGTCCCTTTTGAATTTGAGCATAGCTTATGAAGTTGAATCTAGTATCTCAGATAACAGATACTCTCTCAATCCTATCTCAGATGACAGATACTCTCTTGATTTTATCTTTGATAAATCTGGATCTCAATCTAGATGAGGGTCAGATGTGATTGTGGCAGAGATCCAGATGGGATCTTCTTGGTCTTATGGTAAAGGATATGATTTAATCTCTACTAATTCTGAACTCTTCCCTTCCATTCTTACATAGCTTCTTTATACACACCTATTTTGCATGGCTGCTTGGTCATACTCTTAGTCAGCATGCCCTATGCCCAATTTCTTTATTTAGTGTTACTCTATGCCCCAGAGATGGTCTATGCACTAACAGGTAGAGTATAAATACCAGTAAGATATAGTACTTAGCCCTTAGCTTTGATCACTTGATTTCTACTCTGTCTTTAGTCCTAGTTAGTCCTTTGCAATACATGGGCTTTCTCTGGAATCTAGTGCAATGGCTCATCAGACCCTGCTACCCTGAGTATTTACCATCTTCTTCCATTTATTCAATCTAAATCTGACAATGAAACCACTTGCACCCTCTTAAGGCAGGCTAGTTAGGATTAGGAAGAGTTGTATAATGTCTGACACCATAACAGGAATCACACTGTGATTAACACTCTCCCTTAGCTGGGGTTCACCCAGGGTGTCAAATCAAGCAACCCAGCAAGGTGATAATGTACAGCAGTGGGCAACCCTTTGGTAAATATGTCAGCAACATTGGTTGCTAAAGGGATATGCTGCAGAGTAAGTTGGTAAGAATGCAAATTGCAGCAGTGTTGTCAATATAAAGTATGGTAGGGGCTGCCTGGTTGAATCCAAGCTCTGCTAGTAGGTGGTGAATCCAAAGAATTTCACAATCAATATAAATAGCAGAATAATATTCTGCCTTAGTGGTGGATAAAGCAGTTACAGTCTGTTTTTTCACAGATCAAGAGAAAACACTACTGCCAAGCATGAGTACATAGCCAGACACAGAGTAAGCATGGTCAGGTAAACTGGCATAGTTAGCATCTGAATATGCATAGGGGACAATGGTTGGTGTGATGGCAATACCTCCATGATTTAGGACAAAGTGGCAAGTGCCTTTGAGGTATTGTAAAATGCACTTGACTATGGTCCAGTGAGTGAGGCCCAGATCTGTAGTGAATTGGGCAATCTGTTATGGTTTTTTATACTGAATGTTGTGCAAGTGAGAAGCTAACCCTAATCAAGGGCTTATGGTGTCAATTTCAATGTGATGAGAGTATAAGCAAAAAAGGATATGCATGAACACAAGTACTAGATAATACAAGTGCTCAAGACTGGGGCTTGAGATATGCTAAGGCTACAGTATTTATATAGTATAGAAAGGTGTACAGACCAAGACCCTGATGGGAATATTCCCACAGACCCTGAGGCACCATCAAAAAGAAGAGAAGCACTCATGAGAATAGCCAATGGCTAAAAAGAAGTGAGTTTTCTAAAATGAAAGAGAAGCAAAGAAGAATAGAAATGAAAAGTGGCAGAAAGGCATGAGGCTAACCCTATGCCCTGGGTCTAGACCAGTCATGTGATCTGTCACATGACTAGATAAGATAAAAGATTAGATAACCACATGGTAAAGATAGGATAAGGTCACATGATTAAAATTTGAAAAAGCAAACTATAACATAACCTGCTGTATGGCATGCACAATATTGGAGTGGGTCATAATGGCACAATGGTTGAGTGCACCCATAGCATTTTGATAAGACATATTTTATATGTGGGCAGTGTCATCCATAGTTTGTGGGGAGTAAGTACATAATAGGTGTAGTTTCACTTATTCTGGTGTGATAACTGGGTTGGCTGATTCAAGCCCATAAACTTTAAGCATGGAGTCAATATATTGGCAGTGGAAGAGGAAAATCACTCAGGTCTGCCAGTTCTGGGTCACTTTAATCCCAAGTAGGTATTAAATCTCCCCTTGGTCCTTAAAGGAGACATGTGCACCAAAGTCACCTTTGATACATGTTATCCTGGCCATTGATGATATGTATAGTCCAATATTATCAACATGGGATGTGATAATGCAAGTGCCAGATGAATGGCATTGAATAAAGACATACAGATCAGAGATACAGATAGTAAGATCAATTTCCATGAAAATGGACTGGAGTTTGTGATACCAGAGATGGCCAGACTGACACAGACCATAGAGGGTCTTGTGGAGAAGCCGGACATAGTACTCTAGACCCTTAGCAATAAAGCCAGCAGATTGTTTGACATAAGTTGGCTGATTAGAAGGAATGTTGCTATTGAGATATGCAGAGTTGACATTGATAATGTAAATTTCCCAGTCAAACATGGCAGTGATTGCACATAGCAGATGCATGGATTTGATGCAGGCCACTGGGGCAAATGTTTCATCAAAATCAATACCCAGTTTTTATATAAAGCCATGAGCCACCAGATGGGCTTTGTAGTGTAAAATGGTATCAGACTCATTGTGTTTGATGTGATATATCCATTTAGTATCAATGACATTGGAGCCAGCAGGGGGCTCAACAAGGTCATATGTTCCAAGCTGTGTGATTGCATCAAGTTTGTCATGCATGAAACACAACTACTTGATGTGTTGATCTAAACTCCTAACCTTCTTGGAGTGTGCTGATAATCCTAAATCCTGAATAGTGCTTTTATGCTAGTGGCACTGAACTAGGCAAAGTGTAGAAAAAGAGTAAGAGCCAAGAGTTACAAGAACTGGAAGATTCAAGTGTGCAAGACTGGGAAAACCCAGGCTTGAGCCTACCCCCTTATATATTGCTATATAATATGCACAGACCATGGAAATGGTGCTGGCCCTAAAGTAATGTACAGTAATCCAACCAATAGCAATAAGGGAGTGGGGACCTAGAAATACATGAGTTAAACATAAGGCCTGACATCAGAGTCTAGATTGCTCTAGACTTGTGCCATGTGAAGATGTGAAATATGAAAATGTGAAAGGTGAAATAGTGAAGGTGTGAAGAGATCACATGATGTGATAATGTGAAGAGCTACAGTATTATGAAGATAAGTTCAAAAAGAGTAAAAGTGAAAAAGTGCATTATAACAATGCATGGCTTGATCCCATTTTACATGGCCAGGTAAGTTTATTGCCTCTTTATATGTCTGGGGATCTTTGCCTGATGCAATATTGATATGTTCACCTGATGGATTAGATGCTGGTGCATCATTTACCTTTGTATCTGAATCATGAGGATTGGTATCTGAATGCTCCTCATTTGAATTTTGTTGTAAGATTTGTGCTGCATTGGATATAATTTGCCAAGCTTTAGTTGTGGCAGTATGAGTTAATCAAGCATGAGAATGTGGATTCTGAGATGATAGAGGGTGCTCTACATGGTTAGATGAATCAGGAGGAGTAATGGATTGCTGGTTGGGGGTGGCATCAGGATTCTGCAGTGGCAGAGGGTACTCTACATGGCTAGATGGAGTAGGAGAAGTAATGGATGGCTGGTTGGGAGCATCATCATCCAACTCAGGCAGAGATAACTGAAGTGACTGGTAATGGAATTGATACTTCCCCTCAGCCAGGAAGCTATTGCAGCCATTAGCAGCATTATTGAAAAGAATATGGGCTAAGACACAAATAGCCCATTTGGCAGGTAAATAGAGTTGCCAACCCTTCTGTATCTTGAAGTAGCCAACAAAAATGGTGTGGATGCCCTTAGGGTCAAGCTTGCAGTGGCCAGGGGCATCATCAAGGATGTACACAGTGCAGCTGAAGCAGTGTAGACAAGATATATCAGATTTATACCTATAGTGCTGTTCAAATGGTGTGGAGCCAGCAAGGGAGTGAGTGGAGTGCCAGTTCTTTGTGTAGACAACATATTTGGCAGCTTTGGCCCATAGGAAAAGTGGGAGGCCAGCATCAAGGAGGACAGTGCAAACATGGTTAATAAAAATCTGGTTGAGCTGCTTAGAAACATTATTTTATTCAGGGATTCATGGTGTTGAGGATTTCCAATGAATGACTTTCTTTTTCATAAAAGAGGTCCAGGCATGACTAATAAACTCACCCCCCATTGTTTATTCAAAAAGTCTGAATGGACTTCTTACTCAAATTCTCAATCTCAGACTTCCAGGATTGAAAGGCAGAGAAGGTATCACTTTTGTGCTAAAGAAAGAGAACCCACACCCATCATGTGTAGTCATCAGTGAGGGTCATTATGTACTGCATCCCAGAAGCACTCTGAACAGAAGAAGGTCCCCAGAGATCTGAATGAATAAGGGCAAGGAAATGGCTTGCATGGCCATCTCATAATAATGAAAAAGATGCACAAGTCAGTTTGCCCATAGCACAAGATTGGCAGGTGGGTGGAGCATGATCCAGTTCGGCCTTGGTGAGGGTCATGCCAGTGACAAGGCCTTTATAGATGAGTGAGCACACAGTAGGGTAATTCAAATGCCCAAGACAGCAATGCCATTGCTATAACATGGAAGAAAAAGCAACAGCAGGGTAGACTATATCAGAGGGGGGTTGGGGCACATTAAGACAGTAAAGGCAGTCAGCATGACACATTGCAGTGAAAATGGGCTTGTGCAATGTGGTAAGCAGGTCATGGAGTAACTGACTATTATCCTTCAACTTAAAGGAGATGCAGCAACCTGCACCAAAAAGAGTATAGCAATTAGCATTATCAAGCCAGGAAACCAATATTATGGAAGTGGAGGATGCAGGAATGTGACACACATTGTGCAGAGTGAGGCAAGTTGTGCAGATAGTTGGCTGGCAAGGACCTGAGCTATACTATGACCTGAGATGACAGTTTGACCATTTCCAAAACCACTGATGCTGCCACCTAAGAGTATAGAGTAGAAGGTGAATAAGCTGCAGTCTGCAAGTATGTGAGTCAATGCACCAGAATCAACAATAGATGCTTGATGTGTAATATGTGCATGATATATAGAGAGAATAGAAACCAACTGTGCAAGAATATCAGATGATAGGTGAGTACAAGAGACATTATCAGCCATCAGGCACTTCTCTAGCACATAATTGGATACTTTATCCTGCTTGGTGTCTTCCTCAGCAATCTTGGCCTTTTTTTTCTTCTTGCCCCATGACCTCTTTTTGGGGCCCTTTTCCTCCATGTTATCATTTTTTGCATAGCATGTAGCCTTGTTGTGTCCAGCTCACTGACAGTTAGTACAAAATTTAATACCAGTTGCATAAGCAGTCCATTCCAATGTTGCAAGGGCACTTTCAGTAGTTTCACTTGCTGGTGCAATGGTGGTGGTCTTCTAATGGCACTTTTCCTCAAGGATCTCAGAAATAACACTAAATAATGTGGTTATATTCTTGTTGAAGTGCACACCTTTAATAAAATAGTCCCAGGAGTCAGGATCCTTAGGATCAGATGGTAGTGTGGATAGTAAAATAACAGCAGCAAGTTATTCTTGAAAAACAAAGTTGGCATTAGCTAAGTAGCATATGGCTTCCTAATACTTATTGATATGCACTGAAATGTCTTCATCACTTGGCATGTGGTGTGTAAGATAATGAAACCAGTAGATAATGGATCCAATTCCAACCTGGCTAAATTCAGCAGCAAGAAGCTCCCAGGCTTTATTTGCAGTGTTCAGATGGACAATTTTAACCATGAGATCAGCTTTGATGCATCCAGTAATAGATGCCCATGCTGCAGCATCCATCTTGCTCCAGACTTGGCATTGTATTGGATTCAAGGGATAAGGCATGGTACCATTTACAATCCCAAGTAGACCACAGAAGCTAAGTGTTTTTTTTTATATAATGGGCTCAAACAAAGTAGCCAGTTTCATCAAAGAGATGGTCCTCTTCAGTGCATGAAAAAAAGTGACTTGAGTTGGATGGCATATTCCATGAGGTGGGAACTGGTAGTAATTGTAAAGTAGTACTGTTACAGTGTCGGTTTCGGAATGACCTGTCCTAACCCTAAATGGTCTGCCTTGAGAGGATGCATTGGTTTCATTGTCAGATTCAGTTGGAATAGAGTGAAGAGTGGTGTGAACTCAGAGTAGCAAAGCCTGAGGAGCCATAGCACAAGTTAGGAGGAGAATGCCTATATTGACAAGGCACTAGATGATGTACAAGGTAAACAAGCTAAACAAGTGGTTAAGACTGGGGAGCCAAAACCAAGGAACTACTTGTTATTTATACTAAGTTTAAGTGCGCATGGACCATCTCCAGGGTTAAGGGAAATACTAAATATGGAAGTAGGGCATAGGGCATGCTTACTGAGAGTATGACCAATGGGTCATGTGGTATGGGTGTAGAATGGAGAGGCTATGTAGAATGGAAGCAAGGGTCTAGGGTAAGCAGAGATTAGATCATGCCCTAAATTATGAGGCTGAGGAGATCCCATCTGGATCTCTGCCACAGATCAGATCCATCAATCTAGATCAGATGTCATCTAGATCCAATCAGGAGATACCTTCATCTGAGATGCTAGATCCAACCCTATAAGCTGTGTCCCAAACCCAAGGGGAAACTTTGAAGAAACAACTCAACCATATCCTAGGGTTTATTCTTGTTTGGCAATAAAGTCTCATGGTCACATGCTTGTCATGTGACTCTTCTGCTAGTGAATGTTACATTTGTAACAGGTACCTTGACTGAACATGGTGACTTAGAGGATAGAGCTTGAGTACAAAGATAAAATATTTGACAAGTTCCTTTCTTATTGTGTTAGGCTTCAGGGCTTATAATCTAATAAATATAAGAACTCAGTTGAGGCATAGAAATAACTGGTATTAGTATCTAATGAATATAAGGACTAGATACTAGTTAGCAGCCATTGCTATAGAATATGTGATGTTTATACATATCTCAGTTGGGGCATAGAAACAACTGAGGATGTTATGGGAAATAGTAAACAATCTTAAAGGGCTGTAGAGTCTCATTCCACTAATGTGTTGGATAGACAATGAAAGATTAAAAATGTCATGGTAAAACAGTAAGCTGTACAATATGGGAACCACACTGTGATCAACAGACTATTGTTAATTCATGTTGGAATATGTTGATTACCTATGCTCTACCACTTACATAAGGTAATAGCTATGTTATACCATTAGTTATCTTAGCATACTTAGTAACTACAAGTATCCTGCAGTATCCTGCAGTTTCAACAATTCAGTTATGGAGTAGTGCACTATAGTATTAGTTCTACCTGCTGATAGCTACAGGTAATATAAGCAAATGTGGTACAGGAGTATAAAGAAGTATCTTACCTTAGTTAAAAAATAGTGCTCTGAGATATAAGGTAAAGTGGAGCAGTGAGCTAAACTACATGAATACATAATCTAGTACTGTAATAATGTAAGTCCAATACTTTTCCTCAAGCATGCAGCTCTAGCTCATAGGCAAAGTACTTGACTTTGACTAAAGATATTGAAGCTAAAGTACACAATAAGCTACATAGTGTAGATTAGCTATGTTTAGGAAAGATAAGATAAAAAGAAGTGCATATATTTCAATGCCATGAAATAGAACCAGCATGACTGCTGTTAACTTATACAGTGGCTCAAAAAACTGTTTCAAAGTTTGCATATTTAACACTAAATGCAATAGCTATTAATAACTTTTAATTATTATGCTGGACTATAAGTGTATGAAATGGAGTACTTGCCCCTGGCTTTCTATTGATCCAAGGATGTTATGGTTTTCACACTTTTAGCCTACCCTTTTGGCCAACTTCATTAGAGACTATTCTAAGGCTTCTGATTCAAGTTTGATTTCCTTTATTGCATACTTTTTCTTTTATTCTTGTTACTTCTATTAGTGTTATTTACCTTACTATAGTTACTTGTTGTGGCTTGTGTACCATATAATAGAGCATCCAGATATTTCAAGTCCTTAGATTTGAGCACTTATAATATCTATTTTTTTGGTATAATATTCCTTTAAGTTAGCTTCTGAAGCATAATCACTTCTTGGACTAGGATTCCTAGACTATATTCTATAGGGCTTTTGTAACTAGTGGCCCCTAACTAGATAAGGAAAAGAAAGAATAAGCCTATACAAAGATGTAAAAGAACAAGTTTTACTCAGGTCTTGGTAGAGTTCCAAGAGAACACTTGTAAAAGCCTAGTCTGGGGCTCAAGTAACTAAGACTGGGGAACCAGTACTTGCCTCTCTTGCCCCTTATATATTCCAGGGACTGGTGCATAGACCAGGTAATTTACATGTACCAGTATGGAAACTCTGACTAAATAGAAAATAGAGCATAGAGCATAACTAAGAAATAACTAACTATCTGTAGTAAGCCATAAGGTAATTAGAATAGAAGAGAAGAAAAGATGCAGGGTTTTAATTATGCAGCAATAATGAGAATGGGGAACTCTGCCACAGATAAGATCCAATCTTAAAATCTGCCACAGATAAATCTAAAATTAGATTCAGATCCAGATGTAATCTAGATAGAGATCTATAGAGATTAGATCAAGGGCATTCACAGGGAAGATCCTGGGAAGATCCATGTCATATGCTGTCATATAACTTTCTGCCAGGGAATACTCTGAAATAAAGGAGAAATTTTAAGCTAGGGTTTTGCATTAGAGATTCCTTGTGCATAATCACATAAGATCATGTGATTAATTCTGGTGCTGGAGTGTCACTTCATAACAGCTTCCTTGATCTGTAAGACATATTTTCATGTTCCATTTTTCTCTACTCACCTGATTTTGGATTGATTTCCCAGTTTTTCCTTTAATTCTGTGTTTCTTTGGTCAACACTTATTAAAGTTGTAACAAAGAATCAAAAAAATTAATTATATTTTAATGAAATGGCAATTATATTAAAGTAGCAACTTATTGGGACAGTTTTTTAACTTTAAGTTTTTATTATATATATTGGACTCTGATATGCTATAAGTGTTGAAATTCCTTATATTACTTTTAAAATTGTTATATACTGACAATTTATATGCACAAGAGTCATGTGATTCATCATATGATTGTAAAACTCCTATGCCATACAAGGATAAGCCCTAGACTATGGTCAGTTTTATTTAAAGTATATTTTGCTAAAGAATTAGCACAGGATTGGTTAGCTATCTTAGATAATAATGATCTTCTGATCTAATCTAGATGACATCTGATCTTGAATCTTAGATCTGAATCTAGATTAATAAATCTGATCTGTGGCAGAGATTCAGATGGGATTTTCTTAGTTTTAAAGCTAAGATACTATTTTAATATCTGTTGACTCTAATACTTTTTTTTCATTCCATATTTTTTCATTCATTTTTTTGAACCCTGATGTATTGTAATATGATTACATATCTTAGGTAATTAATATATTATATTACTCTTATGTTATTATCCCTGGTACACTTGTAATCTATATACCATCCTAGATAGTATAAATAGGCTACTCATGTAGCTTTAAAGCTCCCCAGCTTTGAATACTTGTTTGTTTAGCTATCTAGGCATTTCAATAAGTATCCAGTGTTTTATTTTTTATTCCTCAGGCCTAGCTACTTTGAGTACCCCTTTTCTATAAAGTTCTATTTCTATCTAAGAATAAGCATCTATTACTTTATTCCTTACTTTTATTTAAATCTGACTTCAATTCTGGCACAATCCCAAGGCAGTTTGGATTAGAGTTAAGATGTATTTCATTCATCAAGCAAGTTTATAACAATAATCTTCTAGTTATTTTCCTTTTTATTCCTTTTTAACTTTACTCTTGCTTGTTTCTGTTACTACACTGAACATTTCTTATATAACTATGGTAGTTTTAATGCAATGTTTTTGGCCTACTGTACTTCAGTATTTATTCATATGAAACTGAGGTGAAATAGTTTTATGCAGCTATATTATTTATTTACTAATTGGTACTGTTATACACTGTTAATTCACATGTACAAGAGTTATGTGACCATTATGTGATCATGAGACTTCTATGCCAAACAAGGATAAACCCTAGGCTATGGTTAAGTTGATATTTAGAGTTTCTCTTGGATTAGAAATGGCTAGGGTTGTATTTACAGTAACTTAAAAAATTAACCCAATATTTAGCACTTTTTCGATGTTTATAGAATAACTCCACAACAAAAGCAAATAAAACTAAAGTGTAAGTTAATGACTAAACGTAGTTGATTAGGGCTATATGAAAATACCAGAATTATACAATTCCAATTGAAATTGATTGAGATATGGATAATTTAAAACAGGGACTCATTGAATCAATTATTTTGCTATGCAACAGAAATGCATAAACAGCCTAATGGCAATGCACACAGCCTATTAGGCAGTGTTTAGTAGCTACAGGGAAGTGCATCCAATGCTATATAACCACATTCAATGCTCCCATAACTTTATAATTCACTATATGTCCCATTTTCTCTGCTTAAAAGAAAAGTATCCTTTTTTTGGCTTTTCATGGCTATTCAATTCACTCTATTGCCCAGCAAACTGGTCTTGGAAAGTCTACTGTCATCATAACTCTTCATTATATTCTTTTCAACTGTCAAATGCCCTCTTCTGGTTGTTTCTTCAAGCTTTTCTCTATAGATCAATATTCTATTTGCTCACAAATCAGAACTGGCAGGGCTGCCAATGCTGTCCAGACTACTAACAATATCAACACCATTATTTCCTATCCAGTCACCTCTTAAACTGTTAGGAATATTCTCAAGAAACATTTATTTAAGGCTATGATAATAATAAAAAAGCCCTTGTTTAATGCAAGACATAGGCAGAGAAGGTTGGCCTTTGCTCTGAAGTACAGAGAATGGACTGTGAAGGATTGAAAGAGAGTAGTTTGGTCAGATAGGACTAAAATCAACAGGTTTGTATTAGATGGAAGGCAGTGGATTTGGAAAGAGAAGATAGAGAAGTTGATTCAAAGAGAGGTATAAGAAATAGTCAAGCATGAAGGTAAAAACATCATGGTATGGGAATATATGGGATAAAATGAAGTAGGGTATTTTGTAGAGATTGAGGAAAGAATGGATGGTGATCAGTGTGTGTCCATTTTGAAGAACCACATGCTATCTAGCCTGAAGGAAAGTAAAATTCCCAAAGAAGAGGTAATTTTTCAATCAGATAATGACTCAAAACATACTTCAAAAAAGGCCCAGAAATAAATAAAAGACAACAACATCTCTTTTCTAAACTGGCCTGCACAGTCTTCAAATATTAGTCTTATTGAATTTCAATGGGTTTATCTCAAGAAGGAGCTGGTCAATATCAAAAGGAATCTGGGAGTTATGGAAGAGAGTGGAGAAAGTATGGAATAATATTTCATTAAAGATGTGTCAGAATTTGATTAAGAGTATGTCCAGAGGTTGGAAGCAGTGATAAAGGCCAAGGGAGGCCATACAAAGTACTAAAATACACAGTTTATGCATTTCTGTTATATAGCAAAATAATTAATTCAATAAGTCCCTGTTTTAAAATATCCATATCTTAATCAATTTTGATTGGAATTATATAATTCAGGTAATTTTATGTAGCGCTGATCAATTACTATTAGTCATCAACTTACACTTTAGCTTTATTTGTTCTTGTTGTGGAGTTATTTTATAAACATTGAAAGAGTGCTGAATATTAGATCAATTTTTTGAGTTACTATATATTCCCATATCATAAGATTTCCTCTATCATGCTCAACTGTCCCTTGCACCTCTCTTTTAATTAATCCCTGCCCCACCTCCTTCCATACCCATTGCCCTCCATTTGACCCAATACTATTGATTTTGATCTTATCTAACCAGATTATTCTCTTTCAGTCCTCTACAGTTCACTTCTTGTACTATAAAGCAAAGGCCAACCACTTCTTCCTATACATTGCACTAAGCAATGGCTTTTTCTTTTTTACCACAGCCTTGAATGAGTTTTTCATGAGGACCCTTCAAATAGTCTTTAAGAAGACTGGATTGAAAATAATGGCATTAATGTTCTTGGTGGCCTCAACAGCATTGGCAGCCTTGCTAGTTCTGATTTGTATAATGATAGAGTGAGTGGAGATGGCAGAAAGCTTTGAGAAACAACCAGCAGTTGGAATATTTCAATTTGAAAGGAGATTTCAAAGCACTTTGGATACAGTGGACTAACTAGGACTGGGTCTGGAGAAGATATGATGAGTGGAGTAACCATGAAAGGCCAAAAAAAGAATGTCTTTCTTTTAAGCAGCAGAAATGGGATGAATAATGAATAATGCAAAAAATAGTGCTGTAGTACTGTTTATACAGTGGCTCAAAAAACTGTCCCAATATTTGCATGTCTTGCACTAAATTCAATGGCTATCAATAACTACTAATTATTATGCTAGGCTATAAGTGTATGAAATGCAGTACTTGCTCTTGACTTTGTATTGGTCTAATGATCAAAGCATTCAGTTATGTTTTGGTAACATGGCAACCATATCAAAATGACAACTCATTGGGACAGTTTTTTGACTTTAAATAGAATATGATATTTAGTACCTGGTATAACCTCCCTTGGCCTTGATAACTGCTTGAATCCTTCTAGGCATGCTTTATATCCATTTTTGACACTTCTTCATAGAAATCCTTTTCCACTCTACCACCACCCTATCCCATAATTGATAAACTCCTGTAGATGCCCTCTTATAATCTGAAAGGCATCTTTTCAAATGACTCCAAGTGTGTTCAATAGGATTAAGGTCTGGAGATTGAGCAGGCCAATCCAGAAGCTTGATATCTGGCTTCTTAAACCAGATTTGAGCTCTTCTAGAGATATGCTTGGGATTATCATCTTGCTAAAAGATGATTTTATCTGAAGAAATTCCAGAATTTTCCATGCTCTGCAACAATCCTTTCTCCAAAATTGCCACATACTGTTTAACATCCATTCTTTCCTCAATCTCACTCAAAACTCTCACACCATGCCATTCAATACAGCCCCATATCATAAGTGATCCTCCTTCAAACTTAACTGTACCTTTGATTTTCTTAGAACTTATTCCCTCTCCTTTCTTTTTCCACATGTATTCTTGTCCATCTGATCCAATTCTATTGATTTTAGTCTTATCTGACCAAATTACCCTCTTCTAGTCCTCCATAGTCCAATGCTGGTACTTTAGAGCAAAGATTAACCTGCTTTTTCTATGAATAGTAGAGAAAAGAGGTTTTTTTTTATCATAGCTTATAAAGAAGCTTTCTTGAGGGTATTCCTGACTGTTTGTGGGCAGACAGGAGTGCTAACAATAGAATTCATGAAATAAGTGGCCTGAACTGCATTACTGGCCTTTCCAGTAAGAATTTGTTAAACAATAGCATGCTTGTTAATAGAAAAAAGTTTTGAAAGCTAACCACCATGATAATTTTGCTTCTCTAATTGAATTTTTTAAAAAGACCCTAGCCACAGTAGACTTCCCTACACCAGTTTGAGATGCAATTTTCCTACAGAAAAGATCAAGAGAGGCAAAAGAGATAATATTATCTTTTTAAGCAGCAGAAAAATATTTTATAATGGAAATGGGGGAATTTATTTGTAATGGTAGGGTTTATATATGCTGCAGGCTAATTAGTGACATAAGAGTGACATAATATATTACTTACCTAAGATATATAATCATTTTACAGCACTTCAGAGTTTAATATATGTAATGGGAATTCAAAGTCAAAAAACTATTCCAATGAGTTGTTATTTTGATATGGTTGCCATGTTACCAAAACATAGTCAAATGCTTTGATCATTGGACCAATAGAAAGTCAAGAGCAAGTACTACATTTCATATACTTATAGCCTAGCATAATAATTAGTAGTTACTGATAGCCATTGCATTTAGTGCAAAACATGCAAATATTGGGACAGTTTTTTAAGCCACTATACCTCTAGTGGCAATAGATAGAATCATTGAAAAGTTAAGCTCCTACTCCCTAATGGCTATTTATGGCTTTGCAATCTATAACATCATTTACTTCTCATGCTATCCAGATCACAAGCTAGGTGTGAGAGGTTTGATAACTTGTGAACATGTACATTTGGACTCACTAAAATCCAGCACATGTAAATAGCTGGTATTCAGGTGCTATGGTTAATGAAAAGAGAGAATGCTTTTTTATGTAAATTTCTCATAAGGCTCAACTTGAGTGAAAAAAACATAACATTGGTGGTAAGCAATGCCCATCAACAAAGTATAATGCTTATATAAGCAAAAAAAACTGTTTTAACAAAAATTGTGAAATCAACATATTTTTGCTTGATAATGCCATCTAATTGCAATTTATACTAGGTGTGACAATGTCCACTATATGAGTAATATATCCTATAACATTTATATATTAGTAAAATCAGTAGATCTTAAAGTATATGCAGTTTATGCTAATAAGTGATTATATGTACCATGGTTTTCACATTAAAAAGTGTCAGGATCACCATTATATGGGAGGTTTTCATGTTGTATACAAGCTATGTAATGCTCTGAAAGGCACAGAACAAGCAAAAGATAAACTGCTTTGTTTTTAATATGAGATTTAAGAGGAATCTTCTTCTTCTCTCCAAGGTGGTGGTACTGGATGTGACCCACTAATAAATCAACCCCTAGTAACAAATCACTTCCATAACTATACACCACATCCTTCCTATTCCCTATTTATCTTGGTGTAGAATATAAGTATATAGTCTGTAGATGCTCAGAAAAAAATACAGTGTAATTTGAACTGGTAGTAATTGTGTGATAAAGTGATCTTTCAAGCAGCAAGCCCATTTTTGTGTTATCTAAGCAATTTTACCAAACAAATCAGCCTTGAACACCATAGTTCCCCTAGGATGCAAGTTCAGAGCACCACATATGGGTTTTCAAAGGCATTCTGCAGTAGGTATATAAATGTAATTCAATTTGATTGGCTGCAATTGAGCATTACTTGGCCATATGTACAACAAGACTGGAATGGCACACTAATAATCATAGACTGTGGTCAATGGCTCAATACTCCTCCCACCATGTATACAGACAGCTCACAACAATATCTTTGCTTGAGAATATCTTTGCTAGTCTAAATGTATTTTTTCTGAATTTTTAATCTCATGTTATGAGTAATCAATTGGTTAATGTGACACAACACATTGTAACATAACATGATAAATCACAATGCATCATGTCACATTATTTCATGCCCTGCTGTCAATCAACCAATATTTACTGTGCAGCCCTGATGCTTGCATGGTGTACCTGCTAAAAGAGTGCTTTTAATCCTTATCACTGTACCATAGTACCCAACCTTACAATACACCAGCAAAGCAAGATTCAAGCTTCTTATGACAAAGAAGAGTACATTTAAGCAGCTCTTGAAGCTATCAATGCATCAGAAATCAAACCAGATGGTCTACACAGACTTTTTCTTCAAAAGGCAGCATAACAATACAATATCTCATAGTCTATTCTTACAGCATGATATCATGGTTGGTGCACACACAATAAAGCTCATAAATCATAACAAAAACTAACATCTGCACAAGAAGATAAGCTGAAACACTGAATCAAGGCTCTTGGCACTTGAGGTGTGCCACTCTTATTGCAATATGTGGCAGAGTATGCATTCTGTTACACTAGGTCCAGGTAGAGACTAGTGTAGACCTTGCTGGCAAGGGCAAGGAAAGACTCTACCAAAGATAAGTCTTGTGGGCAGGAATAGGAAATGAATGAAGTGTTGTGCCTCAAGAATCAGCTACAGATATGGATCTGTGCTGAAGTTGGACACTAGAATGACTGATGCTTTAGACTGGAGAGTGCCAGGTTACAACAAATGGATTCCAGGTACTAGATACAAGAACAGGGAGTATGCAAAGACCATGAGGTAAGTTGCAAGGTAAAAGTAGCATAAAGAGAGAGGGAACAAGAAGTATGCTACTTTATAGTATAACTGATAAGGTTCAGGTGAAAACAATTATAGTAATCATGCTGACAAATGATGAGTAAGGTATCCATGTGAAAATGGATGGAAAGAGATGGAATAATTATAAGTCAGCTAATTAATGTTATAATGCACTTTTTCATTTTTACTCTTTTTGGACTTATCTTCACACTACTGTAGCTCTTCACATTATCACATCACGTGATCCTTTCACATCTTCACATTTCACCTCTTCACCATTTCACCATTTCACCTTGTTACATTTCACATGGCACAAGTCTAGATCAATCTAGACTCTGATATTATGCCTCATGTTTAATTCATGTATTTCTAGGTCCCCACTCCTTTATGGCTATTGGTTGGCTTACTGTACATTACTTTAGGGCCAGCACCATTCACATGGTCTGTGCATCTTATGTAGCAATATATAAGGAGGTTGACTCAAGTCTGGGTATTCCCAGTCTTGCACACTTGAACCTTCTAGTTTTTTTTACTCTTGGCTCTTACTCTTCTTTACACTTTGCCTAGTTCAGTGCCACTAGCATAAAAGCACTACTCAGGATTTAGAAATCAGCATGCATCAAAAAGTTAGATGTTTTAGGTCAACACATCTAGTTATTGTGTTTCAATTAAGAGATAGAATACCCAGGCAAAGAGTGTAACAAGAGAGCAGTCTAGACAAGGCTAGAACATGAGAAGAGTGGAATTTATAGTGATAAAGTAAACAAGAAAGCACTTAGAATGTACAAAAAGCAGAAGCTAAGGGATAGAATTAAAGAGAAAAAGAAAGAAAAGAGGAAAACATAACATTACCCCCCTGCTAGGGGTAAAGGACCCTTGAAACCCTAAAAGGCATTATAGGAGGGGC